>JBAMNC010002216.1:0-81218 GCA_037902135.1 Cetoscarus ocellatus | reverse complement strand
CGCTGAGAGCCAGCCAGCTCCAACCTGGTCTATTCTCGGCGCAGGAGAGGCGCACCCCGGGCAGTGGTAATTTGGCTGACAGGCGCACAGTGCGCACACGTCACCAAAACCTCACAGGCAGGTATCCACAGTGTCAGGCACATTTCAATGCAATAAACAATCACAGCAACCACTATTTAATGTAACCGTCTGAACCAGCACGTACATTTGTATCTATATTAATTGTCCCGTCACATCTGATGTCAGATCAGAGACGTTTGTCATAACTAACGAGTTCACATCTCTCAGCCAACCACAAACAGCCACATGTGCCTGGTCTACGAAATTAGAGCCCCTTAATCTAAATCCCCGCTCAGCGTCTTTGCGCGTGCGCTCCTCCGTCTGCCGGTGCGCATAAAGACGCAGATAGACGCGCATCGCAGGGACAGTGAGGGATCATCAGTCACTTTGTGTGATTTTATGATTCAGACGGTATCTTGATAGCTCATGTGCACGGTTCAAGTGAACACAAAGGGCTCTAATTTCGCAGACCAGGCGCAGACGGGGCGCACCTGCCCTGCGCCGCGCCAACGGGGTGTGTACATGGCATTTTGCAAGTTTCGTGCACGGCGCAGTCTGGCGCAGGGAGGCGCACCCACGCCTCCGTCTCTCCCAGCGGCACAAATGGCAGAGAGGGAGGAGATAAGACTTGAGTGGGTTTAACACAGCCGAGTGTGATCTTCACCAATCACATGAACGCCTCTCCTCGCCTTTAAATGCGCCGCAGGCGAGGCGCAGTGACAATTTCACCTAGGTGGAGAGGAAGGTCAGAGCCGCTGTCACTTTTACAGCAACTGGGAGAGCGGAGGGGCCATCGGGCCGCGCATCGGAGGACATTATGCGCGTCACCATGTGGACCACCTCGTGGGACAGATGTAATCTGTTCCTGTGTCATAATAGGAGTACAAAATTAAGTGATAATTACATTTAAACACAGCAGCAGGCTAATCACAGGTAAATCCTTAAAACACCGAGTGACTTACATTTATTCAGCTAGCTTCTCTCTCTTTTTTCTTTTCTTTTGAATTTCATGAGATGAGAGAAGCCGGATACTCCGTATCGGATGATGTGGCTGTTTGTGGTTGGCTGAGAGATGTGAACTCGTTAGTTATGACAAACGTCTCTGATCTGACATCAGATGTGACGGGACAATTAATATAGATACAAATGTATGTGCTGGTTCAGACGGTTACATTAAATAGTGGTTGCTGTGATTGTTTATTGCATTGAAATGTGCCTGACACTCTGGATACCTGCCTGTGAGGTTTTGGTGACGTGTGCGCACTGTGCGCCTGTCAGCCAAATTACCACTGCCCCGAGTGCGCCTCGTCTGCGCCGAGAATAGACCAGGTTGGAGCTGGCGGGCTTTCAGCACACCTTCCGAGCAGTTTTTTGGCACGAAATTGTCACTGCGCCAAGCTGAATCTGTCGACACCTCCCCCTGGTGCGCCGTCACACCCATCTCAGCGCAGCCGGTCTACCAAATTGCCCAATTGGCTGCACACGGCGGTGCGCCGGACGAAATTACCACTGCCGGGGTGCGCCAGTCTGTGCCACCCTGCGCCACCCTGAGTTGCGCCAAGAAATTAGAGCCCCATGACTTAAAAAATGTCACGAGTCAGCCTTTAATGAATCAAAACTCAACATTCTTCATCAGTCCAGCTCTTGTTTTCACTCACTCTCTGTTTTCTAAATGATAAACTCATCCTGAGGGATCCTGGATCACTTTTTCTCCGTGATATAAGAACAATCTTTGAAGGATCAAGCTTCAAATACAATCTACTAGTCCTGCGGTTCTCAACCTGTGGGTGGAGGCCCATAAATGGGTCTCAGAGCGGTTTTCAGTGGACGGTGCATAAATCAGAATGAACCAGACTACACCACTGGGTAGATAGATAGATAGATAGATGAATGAAAAAATGAAAAATGATTAATATAGACAGATAGATGAGTGAATAAACAAACAAAGTGATTAATATAGATGATCCTGAATGACGGACCATGCCCCCCCCCCAACCCAAAGCATCATAGCAGGGGAAACACTGATTTTACTTGGGAAAGGTTGCATTTCCCCAGCTCTTATTTCCTTTTTGAGTACTTATTTTTAAAATATTCTGATATCTCTTAAGTTAAATGTTGTTTTTATATAAGTATTTGCTGTGTGCTTTTTACAGAAGCACTTTGCACTGTTCATTCATACTGTAACTTTGTTTGCCTTTGTTAAGGTAGATACCTCTAAAAAATACACTTTAAAGAAATGTCAGAAAGGCAGTTTGAGCCTGCAATTAAGATGTTGCAAAATGTTCCAAATAAACATATTTTTTTGTATCAAACATGTCATTTCTTTAATGGAATGTAGCCTTTCCCATCTACCTCGGTCTAAATGATCAGACCTGTAATGTTGTAATGGATAAATGAACAGCTTTATGCTGGTTTAGTCCATGCAGGCTAGTCTGCATGCTCTTTTTGGACATTGACCTTAGGAAGATAAGGTTTCTCTCTTCAAGATATAAACCTGAGTGCTTTTTTAGGTGGGCTGGGGAACAATGGTGAGGTACTTGACTCGACATAACCTGTGACTCGACTTGACTTGCCCACAGCAGAAAAAACTTGGGATTTGCTTGAGACTTGGACCCAAATGACTTGACTTGACTTGGGACTCGGATCGGAGGGACTTGGGCAATTGTCTGGTAAAAACTAATTCAAACTTGAACCAAGGATATTTCTGTGCTATCAAAATTTGTACTGTAAGTACTGACATTTCAAGTACAGTCTATGTGACATAAAAATATAGTATATTAGATTAGAGAGAACTTTATTAATCCCTTAGGAAGACTACCTCAGGGAATTTAAGATTCCAACAGTATTATATAGTAGGGTAAAAAAATATTTTGCTTTGACTGTTATGAAATGTTTTTGTCTTTTTGGACTTAAGTAGTGACGTTTAAAAAAACAAATAAATATTGCAATACTCTTACATCCTCAAGATTAGACAATAATACATTTGTAAATAACTATAATTAGGAGGAATATTTTCAAAAATTCTCATAATTATTCTGTAAACCTGTTGATTGGTCATTTCATTCCTCTTCTAAAACCATAAATATCTCATGTCATGATCAAGTTAGTTGAATTTCTTATCTTGGGTCATCCTGTTTTTCTCCTGACATGTTTCTCTTTTATGTTTCGTGGCTTAGGAGATGCCCTTCAGATCCAGTGTTACCAGTGTGAGGAGATGAAGCACAATGACTGCTCCACGCCGGAGTACATCGTCAACTGCACCGTCAACGTTCAGGACATGTGTCAGAAGGAGGTTCTGGTCAAACCTGATGGTAAGACACAACTTTTTAAAATCTGCGTTATGGCAATGGCTCTTTGTTTCAAATGCTCTTTGTTTGTCGAAAAAGTTCTCACAAATGTTGGTCTTACTGTAGACAGAATTGTTGGAGATACCTTGCTTGTTATATTTCATAGTGAAATCCAAGGATGGTCAGTTCAAGTGAACTTTGTGATAGAGGAGGTTTAAGCAACTTCAGGTTGAAGCTCCTGTAAAATAAGAAACAAGAGTACATCTAATATCTTCACACATATAAAAAATATTCCAATTAATTGAATCCTTGCTTTTTAATCCAAATTAGGACGTGCAAATGTGTTTGTCAAAACAATGGAGTTTGACCTTACATCTCGAAAAATTAAAATATCATGAAAAAGTTCAATATTTTTGTCTCTCATTTCAGAAAGTGAAATCCATATATTATATAGATTCATTACAAATAGAGGGAAATATTTCAGGCCTTTATTTCATGCAATTCTGATGATTATAGCTTACAGATAATGACAACCCAAATTCAGTGTCTCAGAAAACTAGATCATTACATAAGATCGATTAAAAAAAGGATATTTTAAACAGAAATGTCAGGATTCTGAAAAGTATGATCATTTCTATGCACTCAGTACTTTGTTTGGCCTCCTTTTGCATGAATTGCAGCATAAATGCAGCATGGAGGCAAACAGCCTGTGGCTCTGCTCAGGTGTAATTGAAGCCCAGGTTGCTTTAAAAGCAGCCTTCAGGTCGTCTGCATTGTTGGTCTGGTGTCTCTCATCTTCCTCTTGACAATCCCCCATAGACCCTCTACGGGGTTCAGGTCCAGTGAGTTTGCTGGCCAATCAAACACAGTAACACCACTGAAGCAGCTTTTGGGACCTTCGGCAGTGTGGGCAGCTGCCAAGTCCTGCTGGAAAATAAAATCAGCACCTTCATAAAGTTTGTCAGCAGGGGGAAGCATGAAGTGCTCTAAAATGTCCTGATAGATGTCTGGACTGACTCTGGACTTCAGAAAACACTGAGGATCAACACCAGCAGATCACGTGGCAGCCCAGATCATCACCGACTGTGGAAATTTCCCATTGGACCTCAAGCCATGAAGATTCTGTGCCTCTCCACTCTTCCTCCAGACTCTGGGACCTTGATTTCAAAACGACATGCAAGATTTATTTTCATCTGAAAAGAGGATTTTAGACCACTGAGCAACAGTCCAGTTCTTTTTCTCCAGGGCCCAGGTCAGACCCTTCTGTCCATGTCTCTGGATCAGGAGGCTTGACGAGGATTCGTCTGTATGTCGTGGCTCTTGATGCTCTGACTCCAGCCTCAGTCCACTCCTCGTGAAGCTCCCCTGAAATCTTGAATTAAATTTTCTTTACAACCCTCTCAAGGCTGCAGTGATCCCCTTTTCCTACCACACTTTTCCTTTGACTCAACTTTCTATGAAAATGCTTGGATACAGCACTCTGAACAACCAGCCTCTTCAGCAATGGGCTTTGGTGTTTATGACTGTCTTCTGGACATCTGTCAATCAGCAGTCTTCCCCATGATTGTGTAGCCGACTGACCCAGACTGAGACCATTTAAAGGCTCAGGAAACCTCTGCAGGTGTTTGGAGATAATTACCTGCTTAGAGCGTGACACCATGACTTTCCAATATTGAACTTTTTCACAATATTCTAATTTTCTGAGACACTGAATTTGGGTTTTCATTATCTGAAAGTCATAATCATCAAAACTGCAAGAAATAAAGGCCTGGAATATTTCACTATCTGTGTAATGAATCCATATAAAATATGGATTTCACTCTCTGAAATGAGGGACAAAAAATAATGAACTTTTTCATATTTCAATTTTTTGAGATGTACTCATACTTCTCCAAGAAAGATCCAGGGGCAGCATATGTAATGAAAATGGGAGTGGGCCCAAAAAGGAACCTTGTGGGACACCAATTTTTAGAAGCTGTTTTGCACTACGTGATTGAGATGAAGCTATTTCTGACTTTTTAAATGTGGATGGAGCTTTCAAGCCATTTTGTAGCTAACTATATTAAGTCGCCAAACTCTCTGGAGGCTGGACTAATATGACAAATACTGATGTCTCTCCAGGCAGAAAGTGTCGTAAACAAGGTTATCTGGAAACTGAAGGTCAAAAAAATAAAACTTTTTGCAATAATCTGTCATGTATTTGAAGCTTTGAAGTGTGGTGTAGATAAACAACACATTAAATCATCTGTTCATGTCTCTCTTGCCTTTAATGTTACAAAAAGATGCCAACTATCCCTTTTCTTTCACTGCTGTAACACCTTTGAAATCCAAAAACTCGGTGACCTTTCTGACCCGGCAGAGGAGGCCGAGCGGGTCGAACGAACCCCCTGTGATTTTCAGCTTAATAGACATTGTTATCTGTTATTTTGTTCTTCTGCTCGGCTTCAAAGGAGGGCAGAGCGGCACAGATTGATGTGTAGATAGACTCACTGTGATATAGATAGCATTGGCCTGCAGACACATCATCACGCTGTGTAACACATCAGTTTTTCCATGCAGTGTAAAAATAAAGCAAAAAAACCCTGCAGCCCTTAAAGGAGGCTGTTGGACGGAGTTGTAGTCTCACTCTCTGCGAACACCGTCGTCCTGGTTTGTTCAGCTCATTTGTCAAAGAGGAGAGTCTTTACAGCCACTGCGCACACATTAGATTAGCTCTGTGCTTCGTTACAGAGAATAAAACCATCCAGTCCGGAGGGTGGTGTCTTTATTTAGCCGGTCCATAGGTATAAGCAAAGGAAATGGAGATATAATGATGCTCTTACCTCACAGTACATATAAGGATGCCTGGATCTCAATTTACACAGTAAATATGATTCTGTCAGACTGATTCCTGGACCGTGAGATATTTAGGTCCTTAAATTATCCACAAAAATAAGACAAACTTTGAAATTTGTCATGAAAATGAAGTCAAACTTTGAACGAGAGAAAACTAGCTTTCACTGTCTTCAGCTTCAGCACTGTTTTTTTTTTTGGTTTTGTGATTTGGGGTTGGTTTTATTGTGCTTTTATGTGAAGTAGTTTTTGTTTGGTTTTATAATATGGTTGCCCTGAAGTGCAAACCACAACAGCAAAGAACTAAACACAACGGCGAATAACTAAACACAACGGCAGAAGAACTAAACACTTGAACATTAAGCTACCAGAAGAGGTAGGTACTTGTGGGAGAGGGGTCGCAAGACAGAGGCATGTCGCAGAGTGACGTTGCAGAGTGACACCACTCTGCGACACGCCTACTTTGCGACATGCTACTTAATGGGGAGACGCTAGTTCATGGGAAATCACGTGGAACCACGCGAGATGTGGAAAGTTTTAGGGCTCTAATTTCTTGGCGCAACTCAGGGTGGCGCAGCCTGGCGCACCCCGCGCAGTGGTAATTTTGTCCGGCGCACCGCCGTGCACAGCCAATTTGGCAATTTGGTAGACCGGCTGCGCCGAGATAGGTGTGACGGCGCACCAGGGGGAGGTGTCGACAGATTCAGCTTGGCGCAGTGACAATTTCGTGCCAAAACACCGCGCGGAAGGTGCGCTGAAAGCCCGCCAGCTCCAGGGCAGTGGTAATTTGGCTGACAGGCGCACAGTGCGCACACGTCACCAAAACCTCACAGGTAGGTGTCCAGAGTATCAGGCACATTTCAATGCAATAAACAATGACAGCAACCTATTTAATGTAACCGTCTGAACCAGCACATACATTTATATCTATATAAATTGTCCCGTCACATCTGATGTCAGATCAGAGACCTTTGTCATAACTAATGAGTTCACATCTCTCAGCCAACCACAAACAGCCACATCATCCGATACGGAGTATCCGGCTTCTCTCATCTCATGAAATTCAAAAGAAAAGAAAAAAGAGAGACGCTCGCTGAATAAATGTAAGTTACTCAGTGTCTTAAGGATTTACCTGTGATTGCCCATATTTCTCTGTTTTAATCTTTATTCTTGACGTGATCTAAAAAGATGGAGTACATTATTGCAAGGAGGATGAGGAGGAGATATAATTTCACCAAAGGTTCTGCTATTTGGCGATGACAGACCAGTAATGCAGGTGGATCACAAGCATGATGAATGGATTAGCCTGCTGCTGTGTTTAAATGTAATTATCACTTAATTTTTTACTCCTATTATGACACAGGAACGGATTACATCTGTCCCGCGAGGTGGTCCGCAGGGTGACGCGCATTGTGGCCTCCGATGCCCGGCCCGGTGGCCCCTGCGCTCTCCCAGTTGCTGTAAAAGTGACAGCGGCTCTGAACTTCTTCTCCACCGAGGTGAAATTGTCACTGCGCCTCGCCCGCGGCGCATTTAAAGGCAAGGAGAGGCGCTCATTTGATTGGTGAAGATCACCCTAGGCTGTGTTAAACCCACTCACGCCTCCTCTCCTCCCTCTCTGCTACTTGCGCCGGTAGGAGAGACGGAGGCGTGGGTGCGCCTCCCTGCACCAGACTGCGCCGCGCACGAAACTTGCAATATGCCCTGGACACACCTCGTTGGCGCGGCACAGGCGCGGTGCAGGGCAGGTGCACCGCGCCTGCTCCTGGTCTACGAAATTAGAGCCCTTTGTTTTCTCTTAAACCGGGCACATGGGCTATCGAGACACCGTTTGAATTATAAAATCACACAAAGTGACTGATGATCCCTCACTGTCCCTGCCATGCGCGTCTATCTGCGTCTTTACTCGCAAAGACAGACGGAGGAGCGCGCACAAAGGCGCTGAGCGGGGATTTAGATCAAATGTTCACATGAACATCGGATGAAAATCTCTCTTCTTCAGCTTTTCCTTCCTTTCTCTGCGCTGTGTGAAAGCGTTAGTTAAATCAGTGAATGTTTCATTCATGTTCTGCGCTGTTTAACTGAAGGCAGCGTTTGTTTTGTTGAATGTTTTTACGTGAATAATCAGACTCTGTGCAGGAGAGAGAGGATGGCTTGAGCAGCATGCAGCGTATATAGTCAGATGACAGGTCGGAGAATGGTCAGAGGAGAAATGCATTTTGCATTTTAATGAATGTAATGAAACGATAGTGACGCATTAGACTCTAAAATTGCGCAAATTAGAGTACGCTTTTTTATTTGATAAAAAAGAATGCCTGTTAAACGCCCTTTTGATTAAAATAAAAATCAAATAATGTTTTTTTTCTTTCAATCTGCTCTTGAATTTATGGGTGGGGATCCTGTCGGCACGGCGGGGGTGTCCGTTGCGACGGCGGGGCGCCGACCCAAATGAACTATAGAGGAAACACTGAGAATTATTTGTGCAAGTTAATGTCCTGTTTATATAGAGTCAAGTAGTGCCTGTATTACATACACTGATCATCACTGTAACGGACGCGGATGTGTAGTAGGAACGTATGTGTGTACTGTGTCGTGTGTGGGACAATAATAGGTGACGGACCGAGTGTACTATGAATGGAGCATCAATAAAGTGAATCTAAAAGGTAAGAGCTCCGTATGTCTCCTGCAGAGCATGTGAGCAGAGTGCAGCAGTGAGATTTCCTGCTCCTCGCTCACACAGCTGTTCTCGCACCCCGCTCCGCCGCTCAGAGCGCATGCGCACCGCTCCGCTTATTACCGCTCTGACGCTCACTCAGATTTCTACCCGCTCCACTCAAATCACTCACCACTCACTCTACGAAAATACGGAAGTGCATTGCATTGACTGGATAAAAAAATGAGACGATTGCAGGTGACCTGCACTGAGGTCTGAGAGCTTTTGCGCTGTCCGCGGTGCTGATCCGAGTTGTCAACATCCAGTTTCCGACAGAAAACAGTGTGGGTGGCTGAACAATTAATTACACGCAGATGCACTCTGTGTGAGACATGCTTCAGACGCTTGGTGTGAGCGGTACCGGAGCGAAATTGGAGCGGGATGGAGCGACAGATGAGGTGCCGCTCCAGCTTTTTGAAAAAACCGCTCCGCGCTCCGCTCACATGCTCTGGTCTCCTGTCTGGCTCTTCATATAATGCCTGAGCATGGCATGTAACAATCACAGTGCGTGTGTGCTTCCAGCCTGTCAGTGCTTCTCGCTTACATGAAAAAATACGGAGCCTGTCCGAACCTGATAGAGAGCGCGGCGCGCACACAGAGCGCTCTGATCATGCTAGAATGATATGATATCCACGTGAAAAAAAAAATATATGCTACTATTTTTCCGAGTCATGTTGTCCACCCGCGAGGTGGTCCACACGGTGACGCGCATCGTGTCCTCCGATGCGCGGCCCGGTGGTCTCTGCGCTCTGCCAGCTGCTGCAAAAGGGACAGCGGCTCTGACCTTCTTCACCTCCGAGGTGAAATTGTCACTGCGCCTCGCCCGCGGCGCATTTAAAGGCGAGGAGAGGCGTTCATTTGATTGGTGAAGATCACACTCGGCTGTGTTAAACCCACTCATGACTCCTCTCTTCCCTCTCTGCTACCTGCATCGGTACGAGAGACGGAGGCGTGGGTGCGCCTGCCTGCGCCAGACTGCGCCGCGCACGAAACTTGCAAAATGCCCTGGACACACCCTGTTGGCGCGGCGCAGGCGCGGGGCAGGGCAGGTGCGCCCCGTCTGCGCCTGGTCTGCGAAATTAGAGCCCTTTGTGTTCACTTGAACCGTGCACATGAGCTATTGAGACACCGTTTGAATTATAAAATCACACAAAGTGACTGATGATCCCTCACTGTTCCTGCGATGCGCGTCTATCTGCGTCTTTACGCGCACCGGCAGACGGAGGAGCGCGCACAAAGGCGCTGAGCGGGAATTTAGATCAAATGTTCACATGAACATCACGGGCTCTTATTTCGTAGACCAGGCGCATGTGGCTGTTTGTGGTTGGCTGAGAGATGTGAACTCGTCAGTTATGACAAACGTCTCTGATCTGACATCAGATGTGACGGGACAATTAATATAGATACAAATGTATGTGCTGGTTCAGACGGTTACATTAAATAGTGGTTGCTGTGATTGTTGATTGCATTGAAATGTGCCTGACACTCTGGATACCTGCCTGTGAGGTTTTGGTGACGTGTGCGCACTGTGCGCCTGTCAGCCAAGTTACCACTGCCCGGGTGCGCCTCGTCTGCCCCGAGAATAGACCAGGTTGGAGCTGGCGGGCTTTCAGCGCACCTTCTGCGCCGTTTTTTGGCACCAAATTGTCACTGCGCCAAGCTGAATCTGTCGACACCTCCCCCTGGTGCGCCGTCACACCCATCTCTGCGCAGTCGCTCTACCAAATTGCCAAATTGGCTGCGCACGGCGGTGCGCCGGACGAAATTACCACTGCGCGGGGTGCGCCAGGCTGCGCCACCCTGAGTTGCGCCAGGAAATTAGAGCCCCAAATGTTCACATGAACATCGGATGAAAATCTCTCTTCTTCAGCTTTTCCTTTCTTTCTCTGCTCTGTGTGAAAGCGTTAGTTAAATCAGTGAATGTTTCATTTTTGTTCTGCGCTGTTTAACTGAAGGCAGCGTTTGTTTTGTTGAATGGTTTTACGTGAATAATCAGACTCTGTGCAGGAGAGAGAGGATGGCTTGAGCAGCATGCAGCGTAAATAGTCAGACGACAGGTCGGAGAAGAGTCAGAGGAGAGGAGAAATGCATTTTGCATTTTAATGAATGTATTGAAACGATAGTGACGCATTAGACTCTAAAATTGCGCAAATTAGAGTACGCTTTTTTATTTAATAAAAAGAATGCCTGTTAAACGCCTTTTTGATTAAAATAAAAATCAAATAATGTTTTTTTCTTTAAATCTGCTCTTGAATTTATGGGTGGGGGTCCTGTCGGCAGGGCGGGGGTGTCCGTTGCGACGGCGGGGCGCCGACCCAAATGAACTATAGAGGAAACACTGAGAATTATTTGTGCAAGTTAATGTCCTGTTTAAATGTTATAGAGTCAAGTAGTGCCTGTATTACATACACTGATCATCACTGTAACGGACGCGGATGTGTAGTAGGAACGTATGTGTGTACTGTGTCGTGTGTGGGACAATAATAGGTGACGGACCGAGTGTACTATGAATGGAGCATCAATAAAGTGAATCTAAAAGGTAAGAGCTCCGTATGTCTCCTGCAGAGCATGTGAGCAGAGTGCAGCAGTGAGATTTCCTGCTCCTCGCTCACACAGCTGTTCTCGCACCCCGCTCCGCCGCTCAGAGCGCATGCGCACCGCTCCGCTTATTACCGCTCTGACGCTCACTCAGATTTCTACCCGCTCCACTCAAATCACTCACCACTCACTCTACGAAAATACGGAAGTGCATTGCATTGACTGGATAAAAAAATGAGACGATTGCAGGTGACCTGCACTGAGGTCTGAGAGCTTTTGCGCTGTCCGCGGTGCTGATCCGAGTTGTCAACATCCAGTTTCCGACAGAAAACAGTGTGGGTGGCTGAACAATTAATTACACGCAGATGCACTCTGTGTGAGACATGCTTCAGACGCTTGGTGTGAGCGGTACCGGAGCGAAATTGGAGCGGGATGGAGCGACAGATGAGGTGCCGCTCCAGCTTTTTGAAAAAACCGCTCCGCGCTCCGCTCACATGCTCTGGTCTCCTGTCTGGCTCTTCATATAATGCCTGAGCATGGCATGTAACAATCACAGTGCGTGTGTGCTTCCAGCCTGTCAGTGCTTCTCGCTTACATGAAAAAATACGGAGCCTGTCCGAACCTGATAGAGAGCGCGGCGCGCACACAGAGCGCTCTGATCATGCTAGAATGATATGATATCCACGTGAAAAAAAAAATATATGCTACTATTTTTCCGAGTCATGTTGTCCACCCGCGAGGTGGTCCACACGGTGACGCGCATCGTGTCCTCCGATGCGCGGCCCGGTGGTCTCTGCGCTCTGCCAGCTGCTGCAAAAGGGACAGCGGCTCTGACCTTCTTCACCTCCGAGGTGAAATTGTCACTGCGCCTCGCCCGCGGCGCATTTAAAGGCGAGGAGAGGCGTTCATTTGATTGGTGA
The DNA here is from genome assembly GCA_037902135.1 of Cetoscarus ocellatus. Classification (NCBI taxonomy): domain Eukaryota; kingdom Metazoa; phylum Chordata; class Actinopteri; order Labriformes; family Labridae; genus Cetoscarus; species Cetoscarus ocellatus. The sequence continues at coordinate 68,868 of JBAMNC010002216.1, read as the reverse complement.
AGATCACACTCGGCTGTGTTAAACCCACTCATGACTCCTCTCTTCCCTCTCTGCTACCTGCATCGGTACGAGAGACGGAGGCGTGGGTGCGCCTGCCTGCGCCAGACTGCGCCGCGCACGAAACTTGCAAAATGCCCTGGACACACCCTGTTGGCGCGGCGCAGGCGCGGGGCAGGGCAGGTGCGCCCCGTCTGCGCCTGGTCTGCGAAATTAGAGCCCTTTGTGTTCACTTGAACCGTGCACATGAGCTATTGAGACACCGTTTGAATTATAAAATCACACAAAGTGACTGATGATCCCTCACTGTTCCTGCGATGCGCGTCTATCTGCGTCTTTACGCGCACCGGCAGACGGAGGAGCGCGCACAAAGGCGCTGAGCGGGAATTTAGATCAAATGTTCACATGAACATCACGGGCTCTTATTTCGTAGACCAGGCGCATGTGGCTGTTTGTGGTTGGCTGAGAGATGTGAACTCGTCAGTTATGACAAACGTCTCTGATCTGACATCAGATGTGACGGGACAATTAATATAGATACAAATGTATGTGCTGGTTCAGACGGTTACATTAAATAGTGGTTGCTGTGATTGTTGATTGCATTGAAATGTGCCTGACACTCTGGATACCTGCCTGTGAGGTTTTGGTGACGTGTGCGCACTGTGCGCCTGTCAGCCAAGTTACCACTGCCCGGGTGCGCCTCGTCTGCCCCGAGAATAGACCAGGTTGGAGCTGGCGGGCTTTCAGCGCACCTTCTGCGCCGTTTTTTGGCACCAAATTGTCACTGCGCCAAGCTGAATCTGTCGACACCTCCCCCTGGTGCGCCGTCACACCCATCTCTGCGCAGTCGCTCTACCAAATTGCCAAATTGGCTGCGCACGGCGGTGCGCCGGACGAAATTACCACTGCGCGGGGTGCGCCAGGCTGCGCCACCCTGAGTTGCGCCAGGAAATTAGAGCCCCAAATGTTCACATGAACATCGGATGAAAATCTCTCTTCTTCAGCTTTTCCTTTCTTTCTCTGCTCTGTGTGAAAGCGTTAGTTAAATCAGTGAATGTTTCATTTTTGTTCTGCGCTGTTTAACTGAAGGCAGCGTTTGTTTTGTTGAATGGTTTTACGTGAATAATCAGACTCTGTGCAGGAGAGAGAGGATGGCTTGAGCAGCATGCAGCGTAAATAGTCAGACGACAGGTCGGAGAAGAGTCAGAGGAGAGGAGAAATGCATTTTGCATTTTAATGAATGTATTGAAACGATAGTGACGCATTAGACTCTAAAATTGCGCAAATTAGAGTACGCTTTTTTATTTAATAAAAAGAATGCCTGTTAAACGCCTTTTTGATTAAAATAAAAATCAAATAATGTTTTTTTCTTTAAATCTGCTCTTGAATTTATGGGTGGGGGTCCTGTCGGCAGGGCGGGGGTGTCCGTTGCGACGGCGGGGCGCCGACCCAAATGAACTATAGAGGAAACACTGAGAATTATTTGTGCAAGTTAATGTCCTGTTTAAATGTTATAGAGTCAAGTAGTGCCTGTATTACATACACTGATCATCACTGTAACGGACGCGGATGTGTAGTAGGAACGTATGTGTGTACTGTGTCGTGTGTGGGACAATAATAGGTGACGGACCGAGTGTACTATGAATGGAGCATCAATAAAGTGAATCTAAAAGGTAAGAGCTCCGTATGTCTCCTGCAGAGCATGTGAGCAGAGTGCAGCAGTGAGATTTCCTGCTCCTCGCTCACACAGCTGTTCTCGCACCCCGCTCCGCCGCTCAGAGCGCATGCGCACCGCTCCGCTTATTACCGCTCTGACGCTCACTCAGATTTCTACCCGCTCCACTCAAATCACTCACCACTCACTCTACGAAAATACGGAAGTGCATTGCATTGACTGGATAAAAAAATGAGACGATTGCAGGTGACCTGCACTGAGGTCTGAGAGCTTTTGCGCTGTCCGCGGTGCTGATCCGAGTTGTCAACATCCAGTTTCCGACAGAAAACAGTGTGGGTGGCTGAACAATTAATTACACGCAGATGCACTCTGTGTGAGACATGCTTCAGACGCTTGGTGTGAGCGGTACCGGAGCGAAATTGGAGCGGGATGGAGCGACAGATGAGGTGCCGCTCCAGCTTTTTGAAAAAACCGCTCCGCGCTCCGCTCACATGCTCTGGTCTCCTGTCTGGCTCTTCATATAATGCCTGAGCATCGCATGTAACAATCACAGTGCGTGTGTGCTTCCAGCCTGTCAGTGCTTCTCGCTTACATGAAAAAATACGGAGCCTGTCCGAACCTGATAGAGAGCGCGGCGCGCACACAGAGCGCTCTGATCATGCTAGAATGATATGATATCCACGTGAAAAAAAAAATATATGCTACTATTTTTCCGAGTCATGTTGTCCACCCGCGAGGTGGTCCACACGGTGACGCGCATCGTGTCCTCCGATGCGCGGCCCGGTGGTCTCTGCGCTCTGCCAGCTGCTGCAAAAGGGACAGCGGCTCTGACCTTCTTCACCTCCGAGGTGAAATTGTCACTGCGCCTCGCCCGCGGCGCATTTAAAGGCGAGGAGAGGCGTTCATTTGATTGGTGAAGATCACACTCGGCTGTGTTAAACCCACTCATGACTCCTCTCTTCCCTCTCTGCTACCTGCATCGGTACGAGAGACGGAGGCGTGGGTGCGCCTGCCTGCGCCAGACTGCGCCGCGCACGAAACTTGCAAAATGCCCTGGACACACCCTGTTGGCGCGGCGCAGGCGCGGGGCAGGGCAGGTGCGCCCCGTCTGCGCCTGGTCTGCGAAATTAGAGCCCTTTGTGTTCACTTGAACCGTGCACATGAGCTATTGAGACACCGTTTGAATTATAAAATCACACAAAGTGACTGATGATCCCTCACTGTTCCTGCGATGCGCGTCTATCTGCGTCTTTACGCGCACCGGCAGACGGAGGAGCGCGCACAAAGGCGCTGAGCGGGAATTTAGATCAAATGTTCACATGAACATCACGGGCTCTTATTTCGTAGACCAGGCGCATGTGGCTGTTTGTGGTTGGCTGAGAGATGTGAACTCGTCAGTTATGACAAACGTCTCTGATCTGACATCAGATGTGACGGGACAATTAATATAGATACAAATGTATGTGCTGGTTCAGACGGTTACATTAAATAGTGGTTGCTGTGATTGTTGATTGCATTGAAATGTGCCTGACACTCTGGATACCTGCCTGTGAGGTTTTGGTGACGTGTGCGCACTGTGCGCCTGTCAGCCAAGTTACCACTGCCCGGGTGCGCCTCGTCTGCCCCGAGAATAGACCAGGTTGGAGCTGGCGGGCTTTCAGCGCACCTTCTGCGCCGTTTTTTGGCACCAAATTGTCACTGCGCCAAGCTGAATCTGTCGACACCTCCCCCTGGTGCGCCGTCACACCCATCTCTGCGCAGTCGCTCTACCAAATTGCCAAATTGGCTGCGCACGGCGGTGCGCCGGACGAAATTACCACTGCGCGGGGTGCGCCAGGCTGCGCCACCCTGAGTTGCGCCAGGAAATTAGAGCCCCAAATGTTCACATGAACATCGGATGAAAATCTCTCTTCTTCAGCTTTTCCTTTCTTTCTCTGCTCTGTGTGAAAGCGTTAGTTAAATCAGTGAATGTTTCATTTTTGTTCTGCGCTGTTTAACTGAAGGCAGCGTTTGTTTTGTTGAATGGTTTTACGTGAATAATCAGACTCTGTGCAGGAGAGAGAGGATGGCTTGAGCAGCATGCAGCGTAAATAGTCAGACGACAGGTCGGAGAAGAGTCAGAGGAGAGGAGAAATGCATTTTGCATTTTAATGAATGTATTGAAACGATAGTGACGCATTAGACTCTAAAATTGCGCAAATTAGAGTACGCTTTTTTATTTAATAAAAAGAATGCCTGTTAAACGCCTTTTTGATTAAAATAAAAATCAAATAATGTTTTTTTCTTTAAATCTGCTCTTGAATTTATGGGTGGGGATCCTGTCGGCAGGGCGGGGGTGTCCGTTGCGACGGCGGGGCGCCGACCCAAATGAACTATAGAGGAAACACTGAGAATTATTTGTGCAAGTTAATGTCCTGTTTAAATGTTATAGAGTCAAGTAGTGCCTGTATTACATACACTGATCATCACTGTAACGGACGCGGATGTGTAGTAGGAACGTATGTGTGTACTGTGTCGTGTGTGGGACAATAATAGGTGACGGACCGAGTGTACTATGAATGGAGCATCAATAAAGTGAATCTAAAAGGTAAGAGCTCCGTATGTCTCCTGCAGAGCATGTGAGCAGAGTGCAGCAGTGAGATTTCCTGCTCCTCGCTCACACAGCTGTTCTCGCACCCCGCTCCGCCGCTCAGAGCGCATGCGCACCGCTCCGCTTATTACCGCTCTGACGCTCACTCAGATTTCTACCCGCTCCACTCAAATCACTCACCACTCACTCTACGAAAATACGGAAGTGCATTGCATTGACTGGATAAAAAAATGAGACGATTGCAGGTGACCTGCACTGAGGTCTGAGAGCTTTTGCGCTGTCCGCGGTGCTGATCCGAGTTGTCAACATCCAGTTTCCGACAGAAAACAGTGTGGGTGGCTGAACAATTAATTACACGCAGATGCACTCTGTGTGAGACATGCTTCAGACGCTTGGTGTGAGCGGTACCGGAGCGAAATTGGAGCGGGATGGAGCGACAGATGAGGTGCCGCTCCAGCTTTTTGAAAAAACCGCTCCGCGCTCCGCTCACATGCTCTGGTCTCCTGTCTGGCTCTTCATATAATGCCTGAGCATGGCATGTAACAATCACAGTGCGTGTGTGCTTCCAGCCTGTCAGTGCTTCTCGCTTACATGAAAAAATACGGAGCCTGTCCGAACCTGATAGAGAGCGCGGCGCGCACACAGAGCGCTCTGATCATGCTAGAATGATATGATATCCACGTGAAAAAAAAAATATATGCTACTATTTTTCCGAGTCATGTTGTCCACCCGCGAGGTGGTCCACACGGTGACGCGCATCGTGTCCTCCGATGCGCGGCCCGGTGGTCTCTGCGCTCTGCCAGCTGCTGCAAAAGGGACAGCGGCTCTGACCTTCTTCACCTCCGAGGTGAAATTGTCACTGCGCCTCGCCCGCGGCGCATTTAAAGGCGAGGAGAGGCGTTCATTTGATTGGTGAAGATCACACTCGGCTGTGTTAAACCCACTCATGACTCCTCTCTTCCCTCTCTGCTACCTGCATCGGTACGAGAGACGGAGGCGTGGGTGCGCCTGCCTGCGCCAGACTGCGCCGCGCACGAAACTTGCAAAATGCCCTGGACACACCCTGTTGGCGCGGCGCAGGCGCGGGGCAGGGCAGGTGCGCCCCGTCTGCGCCTGGTCTGCGAAATTAGAGCCCTTTGTGTTCACTTGAACCGTGCACATGAGCTATTGAGACACCGTTTGAATTATAAAATCACACAAAGTGACTGATGATCCCTCACTGTTCCTGCGATGCGCGTCTATCTGCGTCTTTACGCGCACCGGCAGACGGAGGAGCGCGCACAAAGGCGCTGAGCGGGAATTTAGATCAAATGTTCACATGAACATCACGGGCTCTTATTTCGTAGACCAGGCGCATGTGGCTGTTTGTGGTTGGCTGAGAGATGTGAACTCGTCAGTTATGACAAACGTCTCTGATCTGACATCAGATGTGACGGGACAATTAATATAGATACAAATGTATGTGCTGGTTCAGACGGTTACATTAAATAGTGATTGCTGTGATTGTTGATTGCATTGAAATGTGCCTGACACTCTGGATACCTGCCTGTGAGGTTTTGGTGACGTGTGCGCACTGTGCGCCTGTCAGCCAAGTTACCACTGCCCGGGTGCGCCTCGTCTGCCCCGAGAATAGACCAGGTTGGAGCTGGCGGGCTTTCAGCGCACCTTCTGCGCCGTTTTTTGGCACCAAATTGTCACTGCGCCAAGCTGAATCTGTCGACACCTCCCCCTGGTGCGCCGTCACACCCATCTCTGCGCAGTCGCTCTACCAAATTGCCAAATTGGCTGCGCACGGCGGTGCGCCGGACGAAATTACCACTGCGCGGGGTGCGCCAGGCTGCGCCACCCTGAGTTGCGCCAGGAAATTAGAGCCCCAAATGTTCACATGAACATCGGATGAAAATCTCTCTTCTTCAGCTTTTCCTTTCTTTCTCTGCTCTGTGTGAAAGCGTTAGTTAAATCAGTGAATGTTTCATTTTTGTTCTGCGCTGTTTAACTGAAGGCAGCGTTTGTTTTGTTGAATGGTTTTACGTGAATAATCAGACTCTGTGCAGGAGAGAGAGGATGGCTTGAGCAGCATGCAGCGTAAATAGTCAGACGACAGGTCGGAGAAGAGTCAGAGGAGAGGAGAAATGCATTTTGCATTTTAATGAATGTATTGAAACGATAGTGACGCATTAGACTCTAAAATTGCGCAAATTAGAGTACGCTTTTTTATTTAATAAAAAGAATGCCTGTTAAACGCCTTTTTGATTAAAATAAAAATCAAATAATGTTTTTTTCTTTAAATCTGCTCTTGAATTTATGGGTGGGGATCCTGTCGGCAGGGCGGGGGTGTCCGTTGCGACGGCGGGGCGCCGACCCAAATGAACTATAGAGGAAACACTGAGAATTATTTGTGCAAGTTAATGTCCTGTTTAAATGTTATAGAGTCAAGTAGTGCCTGTATTACATACACTGATCATCACTGTAACGGACGCGGATGTGTAGTAGGAACGTATGTGTGTACTGTGTCGTGTGTGGGACAATAATAGGTGACGGACCGAGTGTACTATGAATGGAGCATCAATAAAGTGAATCTAAAAGGTAAGAGCTCCGTATGTCTCCTGCAGAGCATGTGAGCAGAGTGCAGCAGTGAGATTTCCTGCTCCTCGCTCACACAGCTGTTCTCGCACCCCGCTCCGCCGCTCAGAGCGCATGCGCACCGCTCCGCTTATTACCGCTCTGACGCTCACTCAGATTTCTACCCGCTCCACTCAAATCACTCACCACTCACTCTACGAAAATACGGAAGCGCATTGCATTGACTGGATAAAAAAAATGAGACGATTGCAGGTGACCTGCACTGAGGTCTGAGAGCTTTTGCGCTGTCCGCGGTGCTGATCCGAGTTGTCAACATCCAGTTTCCGACAGAAAACAGTGTGGGTGGCTGAACAATTAATTACACGCAGATGCACTCTGTGTGAGACATGCTTCAGACGCTTGGTGTGAGCGGTACCGGAGCGAAATTGGAGCGGGATGGAGCGACAGATGAGGTGCCGCTCCAGCTTTTTGAAAAAACCGTTCCGCTCACATGCTCTGGTCTCCTGTCTGGCTCTTCATATAATGCCTGAGCATCGCATGTAACAATCACAGTGCGTGTGTGCTTCCAGCCTGTCAGTGCTTCTCGCTTACATGAAAAAATACGGAGCTTGTCCGAACCTGATAGAGAGCGCGGCGCGCACACAGAGCGCTCTGATCATGCTAGAATGATATGATATCCACGTGAAAGAAAAACATATGCTACTATTTTTCCGAGTCATGTTGTCTCAAGTCAAGTCGAGTCTGGAGTCACAGTCTCCCGAGACCGAGTCGAGTCCCGAGTCTTTACCTGGCGAGTCCGAGTTGAGTCGCAAGTCGTCAAATTAGTGACTGGAGACGACTCGAGTCCGAGTCCCTATGACTCGAGTCCAATTGTCTGTTTATTATAGAGCAAAGAATGGGTAAGCAAAAACATTGACATTCGGCTGGACCGTGCAAAGCTGTTATAAGAAGCGCATGTAAGTCACTCTGCGACAAGCCTACTGTGCTCTGCGACACGCCTTTGTCCTACGGCCTGCAGTCGGATAAAATTGACTTGTGGGTCACATCAGTCATCGTTGATTGGACGAGTGTGCGTGAAGAGAAAGGGAAGGAGGACTTGATTGGACTAAGGCGCCATTCAACCTTTGACCTGGAAGTGATTCAGCCCTTAGCGTCCTATTGAGTTTTCTTGTTTGTTTTCGGTCACAGGAGAACAGAACTTCTCCAAGTAAGTGTGTCAAGTACCAGATTTCAATAAAAACACAGAATGATGGAAAAACTTGTCAATGGCGGGGAAGCGTTCTGTGAGATAAGACGAAATTACTCATGCATGAATCAGAACATGAACGGAAAATGTCTCTGTTGACTGGAAAGTTGACAGACCCTTGCCATGTAAGTGCATTGAATTCACTGGATTAAGAAAAAATGGACACCTTTTCTGCAAGTCACCTGCACTGACGGCTGAGAGCTTTTGCGCTGTCCGCGGTGCTGATCCGGTCCATTTGTCAGGTTCAGCACTGCGGCAGCGCAGCACACAGGGGACAAGGGTCTAAATTTTTTTGCAGAGGTTGTTTATTTGGTGCTGTCTCCTGTTTGCTGGTGCGTGTGCCATCATTGCCACTGTGAGAGGATTTACAGAAGTTTCCTTTTTCTTTATCTTTCCCTTAATAATGAGATCCTGATCTCGTCATTCCCAGAAAAGGTGTCCTGCTTCTCTCTCTTTTCACGCACACACTCGTCCAATATGCGATGACTGATGTGGCCCACAAGTACCTACCTCTTCTGGTAGCTTACTGTTCATGTGTTTTGCCGTAGTGTTCTTGCTGACAGTTATCGCAGTCAAAAATGTAAACACTTATTTTATTTTCTGTTTGAAAAATGTGACCCTCCGCTTTTAAAAATGGCACGACCCTTGTTTTTGTAGTATTAATGTTGTTGAGGGGTCAGGGTGTCAGATTCAGACATTTTAGTGATGCTTTAGGGCTGGTGGTCGACCAAACCATGCATACATTTGATAAGCAATCACAGACAAGTGTAAATAAACTAGTTAACTTTTGACAGTGGTGTGTGCAGACGTGCAAGAACCAATCTGGGGCCCATTTATGGGGCTGTTCAGGGGCCCAGCCATGTCTGTGGTTGGCCCTGTGATTGTGATGCTTTTTTTAAGGGGGAATAATTTGCCCTCAGCACGCCCTTTGGATACAGCTGTCGTGTTTCGTTTGGCAAGGGGAAACTCAAAATACTTTTTTTTGTGTTGAAAGTTTCAGATGGGCCGCCTGATGATATTATACCTGCAACTGAAGCACCACTTTTATAAAATGATCTGTTTTATGTCTCCTGTGTCCATTATTGGTGCAGCAGCTCAAAAAATAACACAGCACAGTAGAAGGGCTCCTAAGTTCTATAATATGCACCATAACATATAGTAGACATTATATGTAACATCAATACCAGATGGAGAAACACTTCTCGATGAGGGATTTGGGGCTTTTGGGTGCAATAAAAAGTTACAGCTCTGCAGAATGAGTTTCTTCATACAGCAGCTCAATTAGAGTAACACATACAAACTGACAAACTTCAGTAAATAAGAGCAGACAGGGAGTCGATAGCTGCAGAGCTGTGAAGAGCAATAAAGGGTGCAGCCAGAATATGTAACATTTTCAGTCTGAGGAACATGAGAGAATGAAACTAAAAGGGTTTGAGGAGCGACTAAAAGCTGTCATCCATCTTTGTTGACATATTTAAAAGGTCACTCTTCAGTACCCACCTTCTCCTCTTCTTAGGCATCCATTATCGTAAGTCCTGCGCCTCCTCCGGTGCTTGCCTCATCGCCTCCTCGGGGTACCAGCAGTTCTGCACCGGCAGGTTAAACTCGGTCTGCATCTCCTGCTGCAACACTCCGCTCTGCAACGGGCCCAGGAGGAAGCGTCCCGTCCCGTCTGCGGCCATGCTGGGCCTGCAGATGCAGACCCCACTTCTTATCCTCCTGCCGCTGCTGACCCTCCTCCCTGTGACGTAGAGTGAAGATGAGCCCACATCTCTGCTGTACGGTTTGTTTTTCTTATCAACCATGAAGACTTAAAAAAATCCCTGAAGAGAAAGAACAAAGAAACTGTAACATCAGGATGTCTAAATAGATAACAGCATAATGTGGATTTTTTTTTCTTGTCCTTTGTGTGACTATCTCTGTAATACCTTAAGTTAATTTCTTCAAACTTGGCACAAATACAGACTTTGATTCAAGGATGAACATATTTGATTTTGGTTGTGATGCCCTCACAACGATCCCATGCGCATGAATGCAATATGATGATTCTTAAAGTGCTTTCCAGCAGAGTCATCATTGTGTTACCAGTGTTTGCCGTCTGATTAGCAACAGCACAAGCTAGGATTACTTTATATGAAGAAACATCTTTAAAAGGTCATTTTTAAGATTTTTTCTGCTAATTAACCACCTGAAGAACAATCAACTTTAAAACTGGAACATCAGCGTGTCTTGAAAACCCTTTATCTATTTTTTTTTCCTGTTACTTTTTGATCACTATCTCTAAAACTCCTTGATAGAACATTGTCAAAATATATATATTTGGCCCAATATTTGGCCCAAGTATTAATCAGGACTCTGGGATGGGCTGGTTTAATTTTGTTAGTGAAAGGTCAAAGATCATGGTTGTGGTTACAGAACAACCTTTCCATGCCTATTAGTGCAGTGTCCCAACAATGCCTGAAGGGCCTCCAAAGCAATGTTTCTTGCACTGACCACACGAACAATCTGCCTTGTCATACCAGATATGATGAAAAGTCTAAGAAGGGAATCATCAAAATCTAGTTATGATCATCAAACACCAAAAGGGAACTGACCAACTTTACTATGGCATCAGAATGTTTGGAAATATCTCTTATCTGGCATTTTCCTGCTGCTTTTTGCTCACTATCTCTTCAACGCTATGAGGAAATATCTTCAAATTTATCTCAAACACTGATTTGGACTCAAAGATGAGCTGATTTAACTTTGGTGGTGAAAGGTCAAAGGTCAAGGCAAGTGTTGTCTCAGTCATTCCATTCCTTTGAACGCTAAATCCCCCAGATGCTTGGGGCTTCCAGCTAAGACTTTTCATTTTGTTGCCAAAGTCAAGGCCAGCCTGGGAGTGAAACTCATTTCCTCAGTTATTCTTTTAATAAAAATGTTCAGCTTGCAGTAATTTTACAAGTCTGTGCTTTTTACTCCCATCCCTAAAGAATAAACAGAGAATTTAAATGATAACTCATTAATGCACCCTGAGTCATTTGCTAACATTTGGTGACACACATGCAGAATATTTTGAGTATGACAGACGACATCCTCTCTCTCAGGTTTACGTGGAGCCTGGACGTGGGATCAGTGCTCGGAGCAGACTTGGACACGGCGCCGGCTTTGTACCTCCTCAGCATCGTGAAAAACTGTCGATATGATTGATTTTCCTCTGTGACTTCTGAGAGTGGCACTGCAGAAAAAAAGGACACTTGGTGAATCATTGCTGAAGGACCATCCAGCAGCAGCAGAGGCATCTCTACATTTCTTTGCTTTTGTGAAGTGGAGCGTTTTGTCAGGAACCTGCTCTGAAGTTATTTTCTGTTTATTACACGCTGGCAAAGGCGTCGGTATCAGTCAATGTGGAAAATGATATTTTTAGCTTCTGTTTCGTTCGCTTGAATTGAAAGTTTTCCTTCTTGTTGATGCTGTGGTTAATGTTGCTCTGGGGCAGCACTTTTTTTATAAATGGCGAAAGTATCCTCACATGTTGATGAAAGACGGCACTTTGTCTGAGGCAAGATCTGAATCTGAAATGCACTTTGGCCACTTGCCCCATAGTTTCCCATTTATTTATATATTTTCCACTGCCGCACAGTATTAATCCAGTTTTGGCCAATCAGAAACAAGCGTAAATGGTTTTCAACTCAGCAGTTAAAACATAACTAAATGCGCAGGAGCTGAATGTGAACCTTACCCTGCACTTATAAACCATGTCTTGTTTTTATTTTAAGGGAGGCATTAAACAGTTTTCAAGCTAACTTTGAAAATAGTCAATAAATATGTAATAATTAATATTACATAGAAATGGTGCAGCGTAAGTCCAATAAGCACAAAACAAGCCACGGGATTTCAGCCATATTCCCTTTTAAGAGACAGTTTTGAGCTTTAAATTTAAGAGTATGCCCAAATCATGTAATAGCATGTAACTACAGACCAAATACTAAATTTTGTAATTTACATCAATTAAGTACATAATATATATAAATCATATATAGGAATTTAGTCTATAAAAATCGTTAGCCATAATTTTATGATTGAAATTTGTTGCCCACTTAAATGCTAACACAGTATGCTATGTGTCACACCTGTTGCATATTTCTTTCAATATATTGCTTTAAAATGTAATTTTCACTTATTGTTTTATATTTGTTTAGTAGCATCATGTGGCAGTTCTGGGAACATTTAAGAGAAAATTTCAGCGACAAATGAACCCTTCGATCAATGTTCATGGCAGTTTTTTTGACCGGTCTTCTGTGAAGAGTGACGCTGTATTCTGCTCATATGTGATGTAAATAAATGTTGCAGAAAAGCAGACGTGTCCAAGTGGCCGGATGGCGTGTTTTCTTCACAAACTGTTACACCAGAGTAGTCATAAGCAAACCAACTTTCTTAAAATTAGATTTTTCTATTTCAAACAAAAGCCAAAAACGTTCATCAAATTGTCTTAAAAATAATTGCACTCTGGTTTATGCGCTGTCCCTTTTTGTGACCTTGGCCAACACATCCCGAGGGATTTTCCACAAACTTCACACAAACATCACCTTTTAATTGACATACAAGGTCGAAGGTCAAGGTTCCTATTGCCTCAAAACCGTATAGTTTTTTTGAAGCAATAGCATAGCAATGCACAATGGGCCCTCCAACCAAGTTTTCTTCGTACTGCCAAAGTTTGCAGTCAGAAAAACAACATGAAAGACTAGTATATATATGTATATTTTAATCATTAGCCATCAAAATGTCAAGGACCAACTTTACTGTGACATGAAAATATCTAAAGCCTTTTGCCACACCTCTTTTGGTCACCATCTCGGAAACTCCTCGAGGGAATGTCTTCTAATTTAGTGGAAACATTGTCATACACTCAAAGATGAGCAGGTATAAGTTTCATGGTGAAAGGTCAAAGGTGACCCTTAGTGTTAGATAAAAACTAACCCAAAACTTTGAATGCCATTTCAGCAATGTTATAGGGACCTCCAATTAAGAGTTTCCTTTTAATTACTGTTAACAGTCAACATGCAATATCAGCAGCACGTGTGGTGATTAATATGTAGAAACATTTTTTCTTAAGAGGGAAATTATTAGAATTCATTCAGCCACCAAAAGAACAAAATCAGCTTAACATGAAAATGTTCTGAACTAGCTTTCATTTTGTTATATCCTCTGTCTCCTTTTCTTGACCATCTCTTAAATGCTTTTGAAAAATATTGCCTAATTTGGCACAACATTGATTTAGACTTGAGGATAGGCTGTTGATTTTCAGTGGTGATAGGCCAAAGAAGTAAAATATAGGCCAATATCGGATACTGCAATGGATTTGAACGATAGAAACAACATCTTAGCAGGGAATTATTTTAGAAGTAGGAATGATTTTAGGATGATTACTGACTTTACCATGGTATCAAAATCTTCTAAAATATCCTTAATTTCAGCATTTTTTCTGTCACTTTTTGGTCACTATCTCTTGAATGCTTTGGGGGAATATCATCTAATTTGACACAAACATCACCTCAGACTTTAGAGTGATCTGATTTAATGTTGGTAGGAATAGGTCAACAGTCAGGGTTGTGGTGCCTTCACAGACCATCCCTTGTTTATGAGTAATGCATGAAGGGTCCTTCCACCATGACTTTACTTTGCACTCCTATTGTTTACAGATCAGCCAAAAACATTGAGAAATGACCATTACAAAATATTATTAGCTGTTAATTTAGACATCATTGCTGTTGGGTGATATCTGGTTGTTGCTTTACTTTCTGATGACTGGCTTATAAAAATTCTCTGGATTAAGCTAGAAATGAACTGGATTTGATTAATTGTTTAAGCTTTCTAATTAAGACAATAATAGGCATAAAATTAAGTCCTTTAAGGGTTAATTTGCTCAATTATTGCTAGAGAAAACTGTGAAAAATGCAAGGTCTGGAAAATAGTCTTGACAAATTGAGGCCCCATTTGTCACACTTGCCTCCATTTTAAAACCAAGAAACTTGAGTTGTCATGACACAAAGGAAGATTATCTGCTACATTTTCCACATAAAACTTCAAACTCAGTCTCTGCAGCATCAAAATTCCCCTCAGATATAATTCTTGATCTTCGGGGGCTTTCGGGGAAGCACTGACTTCATTCAGCTCTCTGAAAAATGAATTCCTCCTCTGCTGGGTGGTCCCCATGAGCCTCAGCGTTCCCCTGTGTCTTTGACCTTCACGCAGTCAACGGAGGACAAACTGGAACCAATGTTTTATTAAATTAGCTCCATTTCAGCGATCTGCCGTCACTCAATTACTCATCTATTGATTTGTTTGTGCAGAGTGCAAGCTCTGTGGTTTTTTAATGAGGATGCATGTTTTTACTCGCAGCAGTTTAGATGTAAACATTTGACATTTTCTAACAACATGCTAATCTGCACATGTGGAATTAGTTCTCTTACCCTGAGACTGAAAAGCAGCACATGAAACAGTAATGAAGGTTGACACACTGAAGAATACTGATTACACTTAATTATCACCCAGTTTATAATGTTCACTGCATGGTGACAACAGTTTCTTATTTATCAAAGATAAATTATAGAAAACCATCCCAAAATGTTGAAAGATAAACTGAAACTACAGCTGGGATTTTCCATGTAACTTTGAATAAATTAAAAACATGGCTGATTTTGTTAAAATTGAATACGTTCTGCCAGTTTATGTAAAAAATGTAACCCCAATCATCACATCAGATGCTTGTGGCAAAGTGCACAAGTTTCCACTCTGATAATAGATGAACCAAAAGACTTGAAGGTCATGAGTCAAGGTCATTTTGCCTCTTGAACACCCTCTTTGCTTGCAAGTGCACCATTTCTAAAAATCTCTCACGGGTTTTTCCTCAGACTTTGCATAAATGTCCTCTTTGAGTGAAGGCTGGACTCATTTGAAATTTCAAGGACATCCTTTTATGGTCAAGGTCACAGAGCTTATATTTATCCTGTCTTTTATTTATTTAACCTTTTATTTAACCAGGTAAAAGGACCCCATTGAGTCAAGACCTCTTTTCACAAGGGGGACCTGGCCAAGAGAGGCAGCAGCACATGTCACAGTAGACAAAACAGACAGAGTACAGCAACAGACATTAAAATACAAGCATAAAATGCAGGAGTTATTTTAAGGAAACAATTAAGAACACAGCACGTTTCTAAAGAATGCTTTGATGGGATATTCAGTCAAGGATGTGTGACACTTTAATTTTGAAGGTCAGATGTCAAGTTCACTGTGAGGTGGTCAGTGTTCTTTCTTTAAATGCAGTGTCTCTTCAGCAGATTTTCTTCTGTCTTTGCTTAACTTTCCTTGCTGTTTTCAAGGATTCGATTTTGAAGTAAAGGTCATTTTGCCTCATGTTCATCTCTTGCATGCTACTCGCACTATCTCAAGAAATACTCCATAAATTTTCCTCAAACTTTGCACAGATATCAAGCCTTGCTTCGAGAATTAAGTGATTCAATTTTTGAATTCACAAACCAAAGGTCAAGGTCACTGTGTCCTATGTATTTTTTCACAGACCTTACATAAATGTACAGTCTGAGTCAAGGATAAAGTTGTCCAGTTTTGAAGGTTTTGGATCAAAGGTCAAGGTCGTTGTGCCTGGTGTCTATCCTTTTTTGTAAATGCAATATCTCATGAATACTTCAACAGATTTTCTTCAAACTTTCCGCAACTTCCTCTCTGTCTCAGGGAAGTCCTTATTTGATTTAGGATCACATTGATATCAAGCTTGATCCAAGAATTAACTGATATTTTTTTTAAGTCATATGCCAAAGGTCAAGGTCACTGTGACCTATGATTTTTCACAAACTTTGCTTAAATATCTTATTTTACTGAAGAATGTTCCAATCATATTTTCAAGGTCATAAACACCAGGCACACTTTGCATGTACTCTTCCCTGTAAATGCAACATCTCCTAAAAACTTTGAGGTATTCCCCACTAAATTTTGAAGGTCAAAGGTCAAGGTCACTGTGCCTAATGTATGTCCTCTCATATGAATGCAATATCTCAAGATTTTCTCAACAGATTTTCTTCAAACTTTGCACAACTTTCCTCTCTGTCCTTAACGTTTGACAAAGGTCAAACGTTAAGGTCGTTGGGCCTCATGTTCATCCCTTACTCTCTTAAGAGTGCTGTGAGTGATTCGCTCCAAACTTTGCACTTTTGTTCACACCGACTTATTGATAAAGTAGTTAGAGTTGGTGAAGAATATACGGGTAAAAGGTCACTCATGTCCACCCTTTCTTCTTAATGAGGCATATGAGAAACACTTCTGAAGATATTTTTCAAGCGTTGCTCTCTACTCTGACATGAGGATGAGTTTATGCGATTCTTATTGTAAAGAGGAAGAGTGACAGTAACTGAGATAATGTTGTTTCGCTCTTGTAGATGCAGAATCTCCATAAGGCTTGAATTTTCTTCTTGAAACTTTTTACTCATGTTTGCTCGGACTCGAGGAGTAATGACTGCATTTCCAGATTAGTTGGTGAAGGTGACTGTGGCTGTAAACCTTATATAAAAACATGGACCCGTGCCATAAGAGAATTAAAATGTCCTCCTTTATAAACACGCTCTTAGCGTCCCATCCTGAGCCTCATGCTGGAGGAATATGGTGGTCAGTTGTGGTGAATTAACCTCAGAACGGCTCTGATTGCCTGTCCCCTGTTAGTCCTGAACCTGACACATTCCTCGCCCACATCGGTGGAGATAATTCCCCTTATTTCCTGTAAACAAAGCAGATGAGCCACAGTCCCTCATCAACTGAAGTATTTCTAGTCAGTGTTTGCGTGCCTGTCATTAAAGCACAGCAGAGGTGGGCCTTATTATTTTTAATAATCTGCTGCTTTTTGCTGCTTCTTAATCCCACAGGATCTGATGTCGGCACTTTGTGATCCCGACTCCTTCATCCTGCTCCTCTGTGTCCACGCTTAATGATGCTCCATCATACAGGCCCCCTCGCACTGCAGGATGCTGTTAAATCAACGTTTTAGCTGCACAGAAGTTTCTGCTGGGGTGATTTGATTCTTTGAGGAGGACGAGTGCTGGACAGTGAGGAACAGCAATGAGTACGAAGAGGGGCTGTGGGGGTTTTTTAGTCATGTTCATTTTATTGTTTGAGAAATATGAAAAATCATCATCCTTGCATGGTTTGTATGCCCAAATTTATGCACAAGTAATAATAACAACTTTATTTATGTAGCACCTTTAAAAACATATGTTTACAAAGTGCTTTAACAGACAAAATAAAGGCAGAAAAAGGCGGAAGTCTGGAGACACTAAAATCAACAATCAGGTCAAACACAGACCAAAAGAGTCAAAGGACAAGACACAGAGGGTCATGCGTTAATTAAAGCAACAAAAGGAAAGAAAATGGTAAACTGATGAGCTGGAAACAGCTGAAGTAATTTAGGAATATATTAAATAAGTACAGCTTATTATGCCAACACATACATATGAAGCACATTAGTAAAAAAGGTATTTTGTTTTATATATAATAAGGAGACAATAAATCAAACAACAAATCTGAAGCAGCTGTGTGATGCTTTCATGTCCAACTTGCTTCTAGAAAGCCATATCTAATAAAATGGCCGGCGAGTATTTATTAGTCGACCCAAACTTCAGGTTTATTTCTGTTATTGATTTAACAAATGAATTTAAATATATTTTATTTGATGACAAACCCCATTAAGATTATTACTCTGAACCAGAGCAGGACCTCACCGTCCCCTTCAGTCCGCTTCAGCCAGAATTTATTTTCACTCCAATCCACTTTGGTGCCGTAACACTAATCTTCATTCCAGTAAGGAGGGCCAATAAAGGAAAATAAACGCAATTACAGCGCTGCAGAGAGGGGAAATTAATCTGCGGCTGTGGGGAAGTTAATAAGCATTACACTTGTGTTAAATACATTACACCTCAGCAAGAACAAACGGGGTCAGAGGCCGGACTCGGCTGGATTTATGGATTTAGAGGTGGAGCGGCTGCCCTGTTCTGGATTAAAGGCTGCTTCTGAGTTTTAAAGTGAATGACCGCATGATTTTAATGTGTCAGATGGAGCACTGGTGCCCTCTAGTATTCAAAATGGAGACTTGCAAGAACATAGAGCAAACTAAAACTGTTTAACACAACAAATTGATGGAGATGAGGATGAAGTTCAGCTGCCTTCAATTACTCAGGGTGTTTACGCACAGTGGGCCTCATGTTCAGCATTACGCAATATCTACAAGATGCTTTGAGGGACTTTCCTCAGATTTTATACAAATGTCCTCTTGAACTCAATGCAAAAATTGATCTGATTTGAGGGTCACAGGCCAAGGTCTATGGGCCTCATGATCACTCTTTGCTTGTAATAAAAATATCTCAAGAGCACTTCAGAGAATCTGTCAACGTTTGCACAAATGCCAATTTCAGGGATTTTCTCCAAACTTTGCACAAACTTCCATCTAAAAGAATGGCCAAACTAATAGCTCTGGCTGCAGGTCAAAGGTCAAGGTCATCAGGTCTAATACTCAACCTTAGCCTGTGAATGTGGTGATTATTTTCAAAATAATGTAAAATAATGTTCACCCCTTGCTTATGAATGTCATTTAAGGAACACTTTGAGGGTTTTTCATTGAACTTTGCTCAAATGTCTTTAGTCTAATTTGAGTAAAGGATAAAATGGTTAGCTTTTGGTGGTCAAAGGTCACCGTGACCTTAAAAAATGCAGCTTCACCATTTAATCAACAACATTTTCACCATTATGCTCTGTCTTCTTCCTCTTTTTTTCTTCTTTTCTTCTTCTTCTTGCCTCACCGCTGAACTTTAATGTCTGTCACCAGTTTACCCTGTAAAGTCCTGAAGCAGCCACATGCTGTTTAATGTTCATTTGTGTTCATAAATCAAAACAAGTTTGTGTTTTTGCTCAGTGACTCGACAAAAGAGGACAGAAGACTCCTCTGGTGTTCAGCATCATTCATCTCTGTGATGTTAGAGGAAAGTCTGTCTTTGAACGAGGAGCTCCTGACGGCATTCAAACAAATCGATCCAGCTACAGCCGCTGATAGAGAGCCTCCATCAAGTGGCCCGGCTCTGCTGAAGGAGAGCGTTTCCATCAGAGGAGCAGAGCCGAGGGCTTTCTCCAAGAGTCTCTGCGGCGAGGAGACTCTCCAGTGAGTGATGAGTCCACCCGGGGACAAAGGGCCAATGTTCTCTGTCCACAGGATTGGTTTTAATGTGGTGAAGCAGCAGAGGCCAGGATACAGGCCTGAGGCTCCTCCTGCTCGTAGATCGTCTTTATCAGTGAGTCTGTGTGGGGTCTGGGGGTGGGGGGGCTTTGATTAACAACTAAATCACTGATATCATCGAGTGGAGTCAGCAGGCCAGGATGAGGTTGGTCACTATCTCTGGTTCAATGGAAAACCCTGTAAAAAGACAATAAACCAATCTATGGACGAGAACTTAACAGTTTTTTCTCTTTACTCATAAATGTAAAACCTTTTAAAATAGAATTTAATAAAACAATGTTGAACTTTTAAATGGTATCTTTGCAAAATACCACTGTGTTAGATCGAATAAGCACATTCAAAACTATAGTACAGATGAAATCTGACAAGAACATCACCAAAAATCTGTTTTCAGTTGTTTCTTCTTTGACCTTCAACCGCCAACTGAGCTGCGAAAGAGCCGACTCTGCTTCCCAGAATACACACGAGAAAATGAGATTTACTGCTGTACAGGGCAACATTAAGTTTGACTGTTTTAATTGTTAAAGTCCACACATAATGAGCTTACACACCATGGACTTGTGAAGAAAGATTAAAAAGAGCATAGAGTTAAATAATGGCTTAGATAAGCCGACCTCCTGCTTGTCAGTTATATGTTTCCATATGGTATTTAACTATTTAAAGGTGATAACCCAGCATGTAACAGTTGAGGGTTGCAATTAGTAGAATCTTATTGTTTCAAAAACTGACATATATTTACGTCAATTTTTTAAACAATATTTTCTGCAATAAACTAAAATACAGGACCACAGTGTTCATCCATCCATCCATTATCTATACAAAGAGACAGAATACCATTTACACACACAATTAGAGTCCCCAGTTGACCTAATGAGCAAGTTTTTTGTCTGTGGGAGGAAGTTAAAATGCTCTAAGGAAACCCACCCAAAACTCCCTCAGGGAAATCAGGTTTCCAGTAGCAGTTTAGTATAACAGACAAAAAGATATATAAATAAGACAGATATTGTAATGGCA
Source organism: Cetoscarus ocellatus (assembly GCA_037902135.1). Classification (NCBI taxonomy): domain Eukaryota; kingdom Metazoa; phylum Chordata; class Actinopteri; order Labriformes; family Labridae; genus Cetoscarus; species Cetoscarus ocellatus. Next base: position 48,494 of record JBAMNC010002216.1, on the reverse strand, counting down.
AATTTTTATATCCTCCCACAAGAATGAACAAGAAGAAAAATGAAGGATCTTGAACCAAATGCTGCCTTTAAGAGTTTTTATTACAAAAGGGAAAATACAGGCTTGCAAGTCTGGAGACAATCAAAGGAACAGAGATGGGCAGTCCATCATCTGCAGAGCTAATCTATGTGTATGTTATTAATATCATCTACGTGTGTGACTCTGCTCCTGTCATGAAATAACTTAAAACATTCAAATGCTGATTAAGTGAAGTGAAGGTCGTTATGTGAGATGGGAGCTCATATGTGTGTGGTGAGACAGAAATGTGAAGAGTAACTCAAATGTGAAGTGTAAGCATGCATCAGAGTAAAGTTTCCACAACAATATAAACAAAAATATAAATGAATATAAATAAAAAATATGGCTACAGGCTGGCTACTGCTCCTTCCCATCCTCTGTCTTCCTGTTACTCCTCCTCCCCCCTAGTGAGGAGTTGTCCAGTCTGATGGCCACTGCGGTCGAGCCAGCCTCCACTCCGAAATCCCCGGTCAACCTAGCTGCCAGTGAATTTGCAGCGCCTGTATATAGACGGTATTACGGTAATGCAGTGCCAAAACAGAATTCAAAATAAAAGCAGATACTTACAAAAATTCAATCTGTCAGTCTGTCGATTGAATGATGAATTAATTGAACGATTAGTAAATAAATTAATTGAGCTATTAAGAATTCATTCATTGATTATTTACTGAATTCATATTACAATTCTCATTCTGATCACAAAGCCTTGGACGATGGAGGCAATGACATTTCATCTGTGTGTAAAATTAGTCCAACTTAAAAATAAACACAATAGCTGGAGTTTCTGATCAGGAATTTCAAAATAGCCCAGTTAAAGGTGCAGTAGGCAATATTGTTTTAGTATAATTGAGTAAACATGTTATAAAATCCTCTAAACATAATGTAAGTCAAGTGGTCTGAGACAAACATTAGGTTTCTGCACCTCATCATGGCTCTGTGTTCAGCCTCTAAAGAATCAGTACCGGGACGATGTGCATCAACCAATCAAAGGTCAGCTCAGACCACTGCGTTCCTATTGGCTGTTCTACTCAGGCAGAAGGAGAGAGCAAGCGGTAACAACAACTGCCTACACGGCTATCAACCCAAAAAAATGAAGACAGAATTAGAAAAAAAAGAATATAAAAAGGAGGCTGACCAAAAAAGGAACAAAAGTTGTGTTAATATCAGCAGAGCATTCCAGAACTGGAGAGAACTGCGGGATAGCCTGGGTCTGAAGTTGGATTCGGAGCTGGCCACTCTTCTCTTGGACAGGTAAGCTGCTAAATGAATAACCTTGTAATTGTTTAGTTAGATTTCATGAAAGCAGGTGACAAACAGGTAAGTTGAATGTTGCAAACAGTTTAGCCGCCTGTTAAACAGTGAAAGAAAACTACAGACAAAACAGAATCACAATGCAACCTTCTTTGAACAATGCACTATTTGAACAGAAACTTTGTCCTTCTTTCCTTCTGGGCTGCAAACTTCTCAATGACCCTCTGAAGTCCATCATCTTTGTCTCTCTTCCATTGACAGCATGGCCAGTGCACTCAGCCTGTTCTGGGTCATGGTGTTTCTCAGGAAAGTTTTGATTCTTTTTAAGGTTGAGAAGCACCTCAGCTCCTGCAGTGATCATAGGTGTGGTGATGAGGATCTTTAGCAGAGTGACAGTCTCTGAAAATACCTCTCCAAGATAATTTCCATCAACAACAGGATAAGGTCCACAGCACCACAGCAGGCCTTGAACTCCTCCTTGCTGTAGATTAAGACTGAGCTCTGTCTTCAGCTTGCTTCCGTTGAGCATTGGGTAGCCCTTCAAGGAAATCTTCAGGAAACATGGCGTGGTACTGTGTGAACCTGTGACCCTGCAGCAAAGTGGCACTGATGAGATGGTCAATGAAGAAGAATCGTTCCCTCAATATGGTGTTGTAGACCTACAGAAGAAGACTAAAAAAATACATCAAGGGCTCTAATTTCATAGACCAGGCGCAGGCAACGGGGTGTGTCCAGGGCATTTTGCAAGTTTCGTGCACGGCGCAGTCTGGCGCAGGGAGGCGCACCCACGCCTCCGTTCCTCCCACTGGCGCAAGTAGCAGAGAGGGAGGAGAGGAGACGTTAGTGGGTTTAACACAGCCGAGTGTGATCTTCACCAATCAAATGAACGCCTCTCCTCGCCTTTAAATGCGCCGTGGGCGAGGCCACGATGCGCGTCACCGTGTGGACCACCTCGCGGGACAGATGTAATCTGTTCCTGTGTCATGAATAGGAGTACAAAATTAAGTGATAATTACATTTAAACACAGCATTATAATTCTTTTTACTTTGTGTTTGTTTTTTTATATAAGCATCCATACTATAATTTAAATTAATTTCACTATTATTGTGGCTGATTTTGACATCGTAATTATTAATTTTACTACGATTAATATTATTATTATTATTATCATCATCATCATCATTACAAAATGTGTTAAATTGGCATTGTCAATTACTTATTTACATATATATATACATATATACAATTTTTAGTTTTGTTTTGCTTATTTTGTTGTTATTGTTCCTTCTGACTGTCTAATAACTATTTTTTTTAATTATTATAGTTGTTGTTATTATCATTTTATGATCATGCAAGCCTTGTTACTACTATTTCCCTTAACCATCATTAAAATCAAATCTATCTCTGTGATAATAATACAACTGTGAATATCCCCAATCATATTCTTAGCACACACACACACACACACTCACATGATCACAAATGTTGTTGTTCACACGTTGTTTGTCTGTCCGCCTCGCTGTAATGTCTCATTGCACAATAAAAAAGAGCATAATACATCATACATAATTCAGCATGAAAGCAGGTATTTTTAATGCGTGACCGCGTCCTGTATCCTAAGTACATCTCGTCCGTTTGTAGCAAACTAAACCGTGTGAAAATCGGGTAAAAATTCGGGGAGTTATTATTATTATAATTGAGCATAATACACCTTCTTCAGTAGAAATAAACGCGCTGGGGCCGCATGGGAGACCCATCCAAGATGGCGGCCGGTTGATTCGTCAGCTCCAGTAGACAACGTCAGTCTATTATGGACCGCCACCCAGTTCAACAACCCGCGAATTTTATCACGCAGACAACATGTTAAGACTGGGGGGGGGGGATTCAACCACCATTTAAAATGGTAAGGAACCTCTTTCTTTGCGCACTTTGGAGAGTAGGGTTTAACACAGCCGAGTGCGATCTTCATCAATCAAATGAACGCCTCTCCTCGCCTTTAAATGCGCCGCGCAGTGACAATTTCCCCTTGGTGGTGAAGAAGGTCAGAGCCGCTGTCACTTTTACAGCAACTGGGAGAGCGCACGGGCCACCGGGCCGCGCATCGGAGCCACCATGCGCGTCACCGTGTGGACCACCTCACGGGACAGATGTAATCTGTTCCTGTCTCATAATAGGAGTACAAAATTAAGTGATAATTACATTTAAACACAGCAGCAGGCTAATCCATTCATCATGCTTGTGATCCACTTGGATTCCTGGTCTGTCATCGCCAAATAGCAGAACCTTTGGTGAAAATATATCTCCTCCTCATCCTCCTTGAAATAATTTACTTCATCTTTTTAGATCACGTTACGAATAAAGATTAAAACAGAGAAATATGGGCAATCACAGGTAAATCCTTAAGACACTGAGTGACTTACATTTATTCAGCGAGCGTCTCTCTCTTTTTCTTTTCTTTTGAATTTCATGAGATGAGAGAAGCCGGATACTCCGTATCGGATGATGTGGCTGTTTGTGGTTGGCTGAGAGATGCGAACTCGTTAGTTATGACAAACGTCTCTGATCTGACATCAGATGTGACGGGACAATTAATATAGATACAAATGTATGTGCTGGTTCAGACGGTTACATTAAACAGTGGTTGCTGTGATTGTTCATTGCATTGAAATGTGCCTGACACTCTGGACACCTGCCTGTGAGGTTTTGGTGGCCAAATTACCACTGCGCGGTGATGCGCCTCTCCTGCGTCGAGAATAGACCAGGTTGGAGCTGGCGAGCTTTCAGCGCTTCCGTGAGGTTTTTTGGCAACAAATTGTCACTGCGCCAAGCTGTATCTGTGGACACCTCCCCCTGGTGCGCCCATCTCGGCGCAGCCGGTCTACCAAATTGCCAAATTGGCTGCGCACGGCGGTGCGCCGGATGAAACTACCACTGCGCGGGGTGCGCCAGGCTGCGCCACCCTTCGCCACCGTGAGTTGCGCCAGGAAATTAGAGCCCTCAGAGATCTGTACGTCCAGGCGCACCGGAAGATGTTTTACATAGTGGGGGCTGCCAAGTGAATGAATGAGTGACGTCATTGTATTTTTTTCCTGCTGTACGTGTATCGCACATCGCCACTCAGTAGGCTTCAGACTGGCTGACATAAGCAACACAAAAATAAAAAATCTCCAAAAGGCGGACCTCGGTCCGGATCCTGACCGAGTGATGGTTCTGTCTGGACCTGTGACCAGTCTCTGGTAAATTCACGGGATTAGATTTTACTGGAGCATTTTTCCAACTGTCGCAGCTACAGGCAGCGGGCACTGCTACTCCAGTAAACACTAGAACCACAACGGCAGTCTGATCACAAGCCTGTGACACCATGAGTTTTCCTAAATATATGTTCTGTATGTTTTCTGAGGCTCATCAGGTTGTCGAGTGAAGCACGAAGGGTTTCTGAGCATTTATTCCTCCAACAGCTGCTGCAGTCACACAGATACTGTGGAAAGAGACAAGCTGATGCCTTCAGTGGAGGTGATTTTATCCTGCTGCAGCAGCCACATGCACCAGTAAACAGAGCGCTGTCCGCGGTGCTGAACGCGCCATTTCTCAGGTTCAGCACCGCGGACAGCGCAGCACCGCTTCAGCGCAAAAGCTCCCTGTCCTCAGTGCAGGTCACTTGCAGGTGCCAAGGGTCTAGTTTTTTTGCACATGCTGTTTATTTCGCTGTGCCTCCTGTTTACTCGTGCATGTGGCTGCTGCAGCTCGTGCTGCAACACGATAAAATCACCTCCACTGAAGGTATTGTTTTCAAATGTGCTTCATTAAATAAAAAAATAATCCCTTTTTTCTCAATGAACGTTGTAGTGAGTAGGCTGTATCGTAAATGGATGAGTATATCATGACCGAATACTGACACACTTGATGTAATGTACAGTCGGCTTTCTGGGGATGTAGCCCACGAACACAAATGGATCCGTACTAACTGTAGAACAGGCGCGAAAAGTCAACCTGATGCCCTCTCAAGTGAATACTAGCCTTTACATTATTTCAGCAGAAAGTTATTTCCCCTTTCCCCTCCTAGTGCCACAAACGGATGTAGACTGCGTTTCTAGAAACAGAGAAATGAAACAGACTAGTTTTCGTTCCGAAACGTTCATAGTCTACGTTCTGACATGTTGCAGAAAAGTCCAGGTGTCAGTATTTGTCGCTCCAGGAGTGAGGCTGTGTTGCTGAAAGGTGAGGGAACCGCGAAAGATAATGTCCACAGCGAGATGACAAAGTGTGCTTAAGTAAAGAAAGATGTTTGTTTGAATAAAGTAAAAACTTACTGAACAGTGAGAGGAAAGTTTTCTGGGGTAATTTACTCCGAGCAGCGGTTTCCTCCCGCAGGGCGCACCTGCCGGACTCGCCCGGATATAATAAGAGCTTTTCGCCACTGAAAGCAACTCCAACTCCAAAGGAGACATTGGGTTTTGTGTTTTAGCCGGCTGGCTGTTAGTCAAGCAATAATCAGGATTTGGATTACTTTCGTTGTTTTTCCTTGGACCGACGGGGTTTGAGAACAATGAAGCACAACCGGGACAACGGACTTAGAAATTTAAAGGACATAAAGACTGACTCTTACTGGCCAAAGCAAAATGTTCTTATTTTGTTTGGGGTTCAATTTTTGTTCATTTGCATCGGTGTGTGTTTAATTTTACTGAGTGCTTTGCTTTGTGTGGGTGTTTAAATAGAGATGCAGAATTAAATATTTTCTGTTGATAATATAGCTAATTAAGCATTGTGCAGCTTCGGCGGTATTTTTATCAACCTGTATTTCGTTATTTCATCAAGACTAAAGCCCTATTTGTACAGGGATTAGTTTCACCTGGGAACCTCTGATAATTTGTAATAATTGCAGAGGACGTCTGTGTTTTTAATTCCGTGCGATTTGACCATGTCCGTAATTTATAAAGAAGTCATTCCAGGGAAAATCCCTGACCATGTTTCGACACACACATTGATCCTCTGATAAAACTGATCCGATCCGAATCGGCATCTCTGTAATTTCGGGTGTAATATTTTTAAGACAGTCTCTGCAGCGTTTTATGATCATTTCTGCTCAAAAATGCTTCAGACAGCATTGGTCATTTTTAACGAAGACTTTAAGAGCAATTTTGATCGACATAACAGATGCAGCCTACAGTGTCATGAATAAATAGGCTATAAATAGTCTCATTTGTAGTCGTAAATACAAGAATAAAAAATAGGTCCCTGGTTAAATGTTTAAGATAATTGAATTTATTGTATGATTCAGAAGTTTTCAGTGCACGTTGCTTAAATGAGGCTGGATGTGGAGAGTGAGGGGCTGCGCTAACGCACGGCGGACCTGTGCAGCGTTTTCATCAGAAACATGAAAACACAAAGTTATTTACAGGCTTTACTTATCCCGTGCCAATGCAGAGGATCATTAGTTAGTTAGTTAGTTAGTTAGTGATTGTAATTTCATTCATATACCTGAAATAAAACATTTTCATACAAGCATATAAGCATATAATTGAATGAAAAGGCACAGAAAGAAGAACAATCTTATATTATCTGCCCCTTTTACACACATAAAAAAATTTCAAAAACAACAAAACAACAACAACACAATGATCAACATAATTCGCAACAACAATAATAATAAAAATAAAACAGCCTTCATCAACACTGCTGGTCTCAAATACTTTTTTGATTCTCAATGACAATAACAAGCAACAATAACCAAAATAATACTAATAATTATAATGTTTGTGAGATTTCATCAGTCACAAAAATGGTAATGGTACTTACTTAACATACTGCCCTTTAAATGTAAATTTTGATATGGATTGTTTAATTTCTTTGGTTAGATTATTCCATAAATTAACCGCTTTTTACAGAAACACAACAACCCATAATTTTTGTCCTAATTTTTTTTTAAATCTCTATTCCATTAAATTATAATTACTTTTCTCTTTTTTCAAATCTTTTCTGAAGATTAATGCATAACCTTCTTTTATGTGCTTTAAAAATAAATTGCAAGACAATAATCATTCTAAATCATAAAAAATTCAACACTTTTAAACTGAAGAAATAATGAGTTGGTTGGCATCTCTATATTGTTTTCTAGTAATTAATCGAACAACTCTTTTTTGCAAAAAATAATATAAATAGATTCATATATGTTTTGCAGGCATTTCCCCAAACTTCAACACAGTAGGTCATATATGGTACAAATCATAGTATTGTATACAATATACAATGCTTCATTATCCAATGAATCCTTTACCATTTGTAACATCGCAATTACTTTGATATTTTTATACCTTCGTATAATTTATATGTGATTTCCAACTCAAATTCTCATCCAACAAAACACCGAGAAACTTAGTTTCCATCACTCTCTTAAGCTCAGTAACCATCTATACTAATAGAAGCATCAGTGTCTTTACCTCTTTTACTAAATATCATACACTTTGTTTTTTCCAAATTAAGTGACAATTTGTTTACATCAAACCATATTTTTAGTTTTTTAAAATCTTTTTTTTTATCACATTCAGCACCTGTTCAGATCTTCCCCAGAGTAAAATAAGGTTGTATCATCCGCGAACAAAATACATTTAAGCAGTTTGGATACATGAACAAAATCAATAATGTACAAAATAAACATTTTTGGCCAAGGACCGACCCTTGAGGTACTCCACACTTGATATCATAAAATTCTGATTTTACATCATTCATCTGCACAAACTGCTTTCTATATTCTAAGTAACTTGAGACCCACTGATGTGCACCCCTCTAATCCCATATTTACTAAGTTTACAAAGAAGTCAGGTGTGATCGATGGTATCAAAAGCCTTTTTGAGATAAACAAAAATACTAACTAAAAGTGTTTCCTGTCAATTGCATTATAGATATTTCTTCAGTAGTGTCCATAAGTGCCATTGATGTAGAATGACTAGTTCGTGAATCCATACTGACTATTACTTAAAACCTTATAACTGTTTATAAAGTCGTCTAACCTACATACAAATAATTTCTCTAATAATTTTTGAAAAATAGTGAATCAAGGATACTTGGCCTGATAAAATCACCAGCGGTCCCCACATCATACCAATCTGTGCGAATAATACTTAAGAGTATAGTGCCCCTTCTGGTCTTATATTTAATTAAAATGCTCAAAGAGGAAAGTTTCATGTTTTCGAAACACAGATAATCGTTTCAGAATTGTTTGAGTAACATTGCAGTTACTATTTCCCCACACAATGGTTCATGTTTTTATTAATCACATTAAAGTTTGATGACTACAAATGAGACTATTTATAGCCTATTTATTCATGACACTGTAGGCTGCATCTGTTTATGTCGATCAAAATTGCTCTTAAAGTCTTCGTTAAAAATGACCAATGCTGTCTGAAGCATTTTTGAGCAGAAATGATCATAAAACGCTGCAGAGACTGTCTTAAAAATATTACACCCGAAATTACAGAGATGCCGATCGGATCGGATCAGTTTTATCAGAGGATCAATGTGTGTGTCGAAACATGGTCAGGGATTTTCCCTGGAATGACTTCTTTATAAATTACGGACATGGTCAAATCGCACGGAATTAAAACACAGACGTCCCCTGCAATTATTACAAATTATCAGAGGTTCCCAGGTGAAACTAATCCCTGTACAAATAGGCTTTAGTCTTGATGAAATAACGAAATACAGTTGATAAAAATACCGCCGAAGCTGCACAATGCTTAATTAGCTATATTATCAACAGAAAATATTAATTCTGCATCTCTATTTAAACACCCACACAAAGCAAAGCACTCAGTAAAATTAAACACACACCGATGCAAATGAACAAAAATTGAACCCCAAACAAAATAAGAACATTTTGCTTTGGCCAGTAAGAGTCAGTCTTTAGTCCTTTAAATTTCTAAGTCCGTGTCCCGGTTGTGCTTCATTGTTCTCAAACCCCGTCGGTCCAAAGGAAAAAACAACGAAAGTAATCCAAATCCTTATTATTGCTTGACTAACAGCCAGCCGGCTAAAACACAAAAACCCAATGTCTCCTTTGGAGTTGGAGTTGCTTTCAGTGGCGAAAAGTTCTTATAATCCGGGCAGTGCGCCCTGCGCGAGGAATCCGCTGCTCGGAGTAAATTACCCCAGAAAACTTTCCTCTCACTGTTCAGTAAGTTTTTACTTTATTCAAACAAACATCTTTCTTTACTTAAGCACATCTGGACCCTAATTTCCAGGCGCAACTCAGGGTGGCGCAGGGTGGCGCAGGGTGGCGCACCCCGCGCAGTGGTAATTTCGTCGGGGGAACGCCGTGCGCAGCCAATTTGGCAATTTGGTAGACCGCTGCGCCGAGATGGGTGTGACGGCGCACCAGGGGGAGGTGTCGACAGATTCAGCTTGGCGCAGTGACAATTTCGTGCCAAAAAAAAAAACGCGCGGAAGGTGCGCTGAAAGCTCGCCAGCTCCGACCTGGTCTATTCTCGGCGCAGACGAGGCGCACTCGGGGCAGTGGTAATTTGGCTGATATTTCAATGCAATAAACAATCACAGCAACCACTATTTAATGTCAGATCAGAGACGTTTGTCATAACTAACGAGTTCACTTCTCTCAGCCAACCACAAACAGCCACATCATCCGATACGGAGTATCCGGCTTCTCTCATCTCATGAAATTTAAAAGAAAAGAAAAAAAGAGAGAGACGCTCGCTGAATAAATGTAAAGTCACTCGGTGTCTTAAGGATTTACCTGCGATTGCCCATATTTCTCTGTTTTAATCTTTTATTCTTAACGTGATCTAAAAAGATGGAGTAAATTATTGCAAGGAGGATGAGGAGGAGATTTAGGGCTCTAATTTCGTAGACCAGGCGCAGGCGGGGCGCACCTGCCCTGTGCCGCGCCTGTGCCCGCGCAACAGGGTGTGTCCAGGGCATTTTGCAATTTCGTGCACGCGCAGTCTGGCGCAGGCAGGCGCACCCACGCCTCCGTCTCTCCTACCGCGCATGTAGCAGAGAGGGAGAAGATAAGACTTGAGTGGGTTTAACACAGCCGAGTGTGATCTTCACCAATCAAAAGAACGCCTCTCCTCGCCTTTAAATGCGCCGCGGGCGAGGCGCAGTGACAATTTCACCTCGGTGGAGAAGAAGGTCAGAGCCGCTGTCACTTTTACAAGCAACTGGGAGAGCGCAGGGACCACCGGGCCGCGCATCGGAGGACACGATGCGCGTCACCGTGTGGACCACCTCAGAGCCAGGTGCGCGAGGCGTGAGGTGCGCAGGTGCGCCACGCCTGCGCCTGGTCTACGAAATTAGAGCCCTAAGACACCGAGTGACTGACATTTATTCCGAGAGCGTCTCTCTCTTTTTCCTCTTCTATTTAATTTCATGAGATGAGAGAAGCCGGATACTCCGTATCGGATGATGTGGCTGTTTGGTGGTTGGCTGAGAGAATGAACTCGTTAGTTATGACAAACGTCTCTGATCTGACATCAGATGTGACGGGACAATTAAATATAGATACAAAGTATGTGCTGGTTCAGAAGGTTACATTAATAGTGATTGCGGATTGTTTATTGCATTGAAATGTGCCTGACACTCCTGGATACCTGCCTGTGAGGTTTTTGGTGACGTGTGCGCACTGTGCGCACTGTCACCAAATTACCACTGCCCCGAGTGCGCCGAGAATAGACCAGGTTGGAGCTGGCGGGCTTTCAGCGCACCTTCCGCGACGGTTTTCTTTGGTCAAACAAAGAAATTGTCACTGGCGCCAAGCAGAATCTTCGACACCTCCCCCTGGTGCGCCCGTCACAACACCCATAATCTCGGCGCAGCCGGACTAACCAAATTGCCAAATTGCCTGCGCATGGCGGTGCGCCGGACGAAATTACCATTGCGCGGGGTGCGCACCTGGCGCACCCCGCGCAATGGTAATTTCGTCCGGCGCACCGCCATGCGCAGGCCAATTGGCAATTTGGTAGACCGGCTGCGCCGAGATGGGTGTGACGGCGCACCAGGGGGAGGTGTCGAAAGATTCAGCTTGGCGCAGTGACAATTTTCGTGCCAAAGAACCGCGCGGAAGGTGCGCTGAAAGCCCGCCAGCTCCAACCTGGTCTATTCTCGGCGCACTCGGGGCAGTGGTAATTTGCTGACAGGCGCACAGTGAGCACACGTCACCAAAACCTCACAGGCAGGTATCCAGAGGTCAGGCACATTTCAATGCAATAAACAATCACAGCAATCACTATTTAATGTAACCTTCTGAACCAGCACATACATTTGTATCTATATTAATTGTCCCGTCACATCTGATGTCAGATCAGAGACGTTTGTCATAACTAACGAGTTCACATCTCTCAGCCAACCACAAACAGCCACATCATCCGATACGGAGTATCCGGCTTCTCTCATCTCATGAAATTAAATAGAAAAGAAAAAAGAGAGAGACGCTCTCGGAATAAATGTCAGTCACTCGGTGTCTTAGGGCTCTAATTTCGTAGACCAGGCGCAGGCGTGGCGCACCTGCGCACCTCACCCTCGCGCACCTGGCTCTGAGGTGGTCCACACGGTGACGCGCATCGTGTCCTCCGATGGCGCGGCCCGGTGGTCCCTGCGCTCTCCCAGTTGCTGTAAAAGTGACAGCGGCTCTGACCTTCTTCTCCACCGAGGTGAAATTGTCACTGCGCCTCGCCCGCGGCGCATTTAAAGGCGAGGAGAGGCGTTCATTTGATGGTGAAGATCACACTCGGCTGTGTTAAACCCACTCAAGTCTTATCTTCTCCCTCTCTGCTACATGCGCCGGTAGGAGAGACGGAGGCGTGGGTGCGCCTGCCTGCGCCAGACTGCGCCGTGCACGAAACTTGCAAAATGCCCTGGACACACCCTGTTGGCGCGGCACAGGCGCGGCACAGGGCAGGTGCGCCCCGCCTGCGCCTGGTCTACGAAATTAGAGCCCTAAATCTCCTCCTCATCCTCCTTGCAATAATTTACTCCATCTTTTTAGATCACGTTAAGAATAAAGATTAAAACAGAGAAATATGGGCAATCTCAGTCAGAATCCCTTAAGACACCGAGTGACTTTCATTATATTCAGCGATCGTCTCTCTCTTTTTTTCTTTCTTTTAAAATTCATGAGATGAGAGAAGCCGGATACTCGTATCGGATGATGTGGCTGTTTGTGTTGGCTGAGAGAAGTGAACACGTTAGTTATGACAAACGTCTCTGATCTGACATTAATAGTGGTTGCTGTGATTGTTTATTGCATTGAAATATCAGCCAAATTACCCACTGCCCCGAGTGCGCCTCGTCTGCGCCGAGAATAGACCAGGTCGGAGCTGGCGAGCTTTCAGCGCACCTTCGACGCGTATTTTTTTTTGGCACGAAATTGTCACTGCGCCAAGCTAGAATCTGTCGACACCTCCCCCTGGTGCGCCGTCACACCCATCTCGGCGCAGCCGGTACTACAAATGCCAAATTTGGCTGCGCACGGCGTTCCCCCGACGAAATTACCACTGCGCGGGGTGCGCCACCCTGCGCCACCCCACCCTGCGCCACCCTGAGTTGCGCCTGGAAATTAGGGTCCAGTGTGCTTAAGTAAAGAAAGATGTTTGTTTGAATAAAGTAAAAACTTACTGAACAGTGAGAGGAAAGTTTTCTGGGGTAATTTACTCCGAGCAGCGGATTCCTCGCGCAGGGCGCACCTGCCCGGATATAATAAGAACTTTTCGCCACTGAAAGCAACTCCAACTCCAAAGGAGACATTGGGTTTTTGTGTTTTAGCCGGCTGGCTGTTAGTCAAGCAATAATAAGGATTTGGATTACTTTCGTTGTTTTTTCCTTGGACCGACGGGGTTTGAGAACAATGAAGCACAACCGGGACAACGGACTTAGAAATTTAAAGGACATAAAGACTGACTCTTACTGGCCAAAGCAAAATGTTCTTATTTTGTTTGGGGTTCAATTTTTGTTCATTTGCATCGGTGTGTGTTTAATTTTACTGAGTGCTTTGCTTTGTGTGGGTGTTTAAATAGAGATGCAGAATTAAATATTTTCTGTTGATAATATAGCTAATTAAGCATTGTGCAGCTTCGGCGGTATTTTTATCAACCTGTATTTCGTTATTTCATCAAGACTAAAGCCCTATTTGTACAGGATTAGTTTCACCTGGGAACCTCTGATAATTTGTAATAATTGCAGAGGACGTCTGTGTTTTTAATTCCGTGCGATTTGACCATGTCCGTAATTTATAAAGAAGTCATTCCAGGGAAAATCCCTGACCATGTTTCGACACACACATTGATCCTCTGATAAAACTGATCCGATCCGAATCGGCATCTCTGTAATTTCGGGTGTAATATTTTTAAGACAGTCTCTGCAGCGTTTTATGATCATTTCTGCTCAAAAATGCTTCAGACAGCATTGGTCATTTTTAACGAAGACTTTAAGAGCAATTTTGATCGACATAACAGATGCAGCCTACAGTGTCATGAATAAATAGGCTATAAATAGTCTCATTTGTAGTCGTCAAACTAATGTGATATATAATAAAACATGAACCATGTGTGGGGAAATTGTAACTGCAATGGTACTCAAACAATTCTGAAACGAATATCTGTGTTTCGAAAACATGAAACTTTCCTCTTTGAGCATTTTAATTAAATATAAGACCAGCATGGGGCATATACTCTTAAGTATTATTCGCACAGAATTGGTATGATGTGGGGACCGCTGGTGATTTTATAAGGCAATATCCTTGTTCCACAATTTTTTCAAAAAATATTAAGAAATTATTTTATGTAGGTAGACACTTTATAAACAGATAAATGTTTTAATTAATATCATAAGGATTCCGAACTAATCATTCTACATCAAGCCCCTTATGGAACTACCTGAAGAAATATCTACTGCAATGACAGGAAACACTATTTAGATAGTATTTTTGTTTAACATCAAAAAAGGCTTTTGATACGCATCGATCACACCTGATTTCTTTGTAAACTTAGTAAATAAAAATTAGAGGGGTGGCAACATCAGTGGGTCTCAAGTTACTTAGAAAATAGAAAGCATTTGTGCAGATTAATGATGTAAAATCAGAATTATATGATATCAAGTGTGGAGTACCTCAATGGTCGGTCCTTGGGCCAAAATGTTTTTATTATTTTGTACATTAATGATTGTTCAGTATCCAAACTGCTTAAATGTATTTTGTTCGCGGATGATACAACCTTATTTTACTCTGGGGAAGATCTGACACAGGTGCTGAATGGATTAAAAAAAAGAATTTAAAAAACTAAAAATATTGTTTTATGTAAACAAATTGTCACTTAATTTGGAAAAAACAAAGTGTATGAATAAAATTAGTAAAAAGAGGTAAAGAACTGATGCTTCTATTAGTATAGATGGTACTGACTTAAGAGAGTGAAGGAAACTAAGTTTCTCGGTGTTTTGTTGGATGAGAATTTGAGTTGAAATCACATATAAATTATACGAAGGTAAAAATATCAAAAGTAATTGCGATGTTACATAAGGTAAAGGATTCATTGGATAATGAAGCATTGTATATTTTATACAATACTATGATTGTTCCATATCTGACCTACTGTGTTGAAGTTTGGGAAATGCCTGCAAAACATATATGAAGTCTATTCATAATTGCAAAAAAGAGTTGTTTCGATTAATTAACTAGAAAACAATATAGAGATGCAACCAACTCATTATTTCTTCAGTTAAAAAGTGTTGAAATTTTATGATTTTAGAAGATTATTGTATCTTGCAATTTATGTTTAAAGCACATAAAAGAAGGTTATGCATTAATCTTCAGAAAAGATTTGAAAAAAGAGAAAGTAATTATAATTTAAATGGAATAGAGATTTAAAAAAAAATTAGGACAAAAATTATGGGTTGTTGTGGTTTCTGTAAAAAGCGGTTAATTTATGGAATAATCTAACCAAAGAAATTAAAACAATCCATATCAAAATTTACATTTAAAGGGCAGTATGTTAAGTAAGTACCATTACCATTTTTGTGACTGATGAAATCTCACAAACATTATAATTATTAGTATTATTTTGGTTATTGTTGCTTGTTATTGTCATTGAGAATCAAAAAGTATTTGAGACCAGCAGTGTTGATGAAGGCTGTTTTATTTTTATTATTATTGTTGTTGCGAATTATGTTGATCATTGTGTTGTTGTTGTTTTGTTGTTTTTGAAATTTTTTTATGTGTGTAAAAGGGGCAGATAATATAAGATTGTCTTCTTTCTGTGCCTTTTCATTCAATTATATGCTTATATGCTTGTATGAAAATGTTTTATTTCAGGTATATGAATGAAATACAATCACTAACTAACTAACTAACTAACTAATGATCCTCTGCATTGGCACGGGATAAGTAAAGCCTGTAAATAACTTTGTGTTTCTCATGTTTCTGATTGAAAACGCTGCACAGGTCCGCCGTGCGTTAGCGCAGCCCCTCACTCTCCACATCCAGCCTCATTTAAGCAACGTGCACTGAAAACTTCTGAAATCATACAATAAATTCAATTATCTTAAACATTTAACCAGGGACCTATTTTTTATTCTTGTTATTTACGACTACAAATGAGACTATTTATAGCCTATTTATTCATGACACTGTAGGCTGCATCTGTTATGTCGATCAAAATTGCTCTTAAAGTCTTCGTTAAAAATGACCAATGCTGTCTGAAGCATTTTTGAGCAGAAATGATCATAAAACGCTGCAGAGACTGTCTTAAAAATATTACACCCGAAATTACAGAGATGCCGATTCGGATCGGATCAGTTTTATCAGAGGATCAATGTGTGTGTCGAAACATGGTCAGGGATTTTCCCTGGAATGACTTCTTTATAAATTACGGACATGGTCGAATCGCACGGAATTAAAAACACAGACGTCCTCTGCAATTATTACAAATTATCAGAGGTTCCCAGGTGAAACTAATCCCTGTACAAATAGGGCTTTAGTCTTGATGAAATAACGAAATACAGGTTGATAAAAATACCGCCGAAGCTGCACAATGCTTAATTAGCTATATTATCAACAGAAAATATTTAATTCTGCATCTCTATTTAAACACCCACACAAAGCAAAGCACTCAGTAAAATTAAACACACACCGATGCAAATGAACAAAAATTGAACCCCAAACAAAATAAGAACATTTTGCTTTGGCCAGTAAGAGTCAGTCTTTATGTCCTTTAAATTTCTAAGTCCGTTGTCCCGGTTGTGCTTCATTGTTCTCAAACCCCGTCGGTCCAAGGAAAAAACAACGAAAGTAATCCAAATCCTTATTATTGCTTGACTAACAGCCAGCCGGCTAAAACACAAAAACCCAATGTCTCCTTTGGAGTTGGAGTTGCTTTCAGTGGCGAAAAGCTCTTATTATATCCGGGCGAGTCCGGCAGGTGCGCCCTGCGCGAGGAACCCGCTGCTCGGAGTAAATTACCCCAGAAAACTTTCCTCTCACTGTTCAGTAAGTTTTTACTTTATTCAAACAAACATCTTTCTTTACTTAAGCACACTTTGTCATCTCGCTGTGGACATTATCTTTCGCGGTTCCCTCACCTTTCAGCAACACAGCCTCACTCCTGGAGCGACAAATACTGACACCTGGACTTTTCTGCAACATGTCAGAACGTAGACTATGAACGTTTCGGAACGAAAACTAGTCTGTTTCATTTCTCTGTTTCTAGAAACGCAGTCTACATCCGTTTGTGGCACTAGGAGGGGAAAGGGGAAATAACTTTCTGCTGAAATAATGTAAAGGCTAATATTCACTTGAGAGGGCATCAGGTTGACTTTTCGCGCCTGTTCTACAGTTAGTACGGATCCATTTGTGTTCGTGGGCTACATCCCCAGAAAGCCGACTGTAAATTACATCATGTGTGTCAGTATTCGGTCATGATATACTCATCCATTTACGATACAGCCTACTCACTACAACGTTCATTGAGAAAAAAAGGGATTATTTTTTTATTTAATGAAGCACATTTGAAAACAATACCTTCAGTGGAGGTGATTTTATCGTGTTGCAGCACGAGCTGCAGCAGCCACATGCACGAGTAAACAGGAGGCACAGCGAAATAAACAGCATGTGCAAAAAAACTAGACCCTTGGCACCTGCAAGTGACCTGCACTGAGGACAGGGAGCTTTTGCGCTGAAGCGGTGCTGCGCTGTCCGCGGTGCTGAACCTGAGAAATGGCGCGTTCAGCACCGCGGACAGCGCTCTGTTTTCTGGTGCATGTGGCTGCTGCAGCAGGATAAAATCACCTCCACTGAAGGCATCAGCTTGTCTCTTTCCACAGTATCTGTGTGACTGCAGCAGCTGTTGGAGGAATAAATGCTCAGAAACCCTTCGTGCTTCACTCGACAACCTGATGAGCCTCAGAAAACATACAGAACATATATTTAGGAAAACTCATGGTGTCACAGGCTTGTGATCAGACTGCCGTTGTGGTTCTAGTGTTTACTGGAGTAGCAGTGCCCGCTGCCTGTAGCTGCGACAGTTGGAAAAATGCTCCAGTAAAATCTAATCCCGTGAATTTACCAGAGACTGGTCACAGGTCCAGACAGAACCATCACTCGGTCAGGATCCGGACCGAGGTCCGCCTTTTGGAGATTTTTTATTTTTGTGTTGCTTATGTCAGCCAGTCTGAAGCCTACTGAGTGGCGATGTGCGATACACGTACAGCAGGAAAAAAATACAATGACGTCACTCATTCATTCACTTGGCAGCCCCCACTATGTAAAACATCTTCCGGTGCGCCTGGACGTACAGATCTCTGAGGGCTCTAATTTCCTGGCGCAACTCACGGTGGCGAAGGGTGGCGCAGCCTGGCGCACCCCGCGCAGTGGTAGTTTCATCCGGCGCACCGCCGTGCGCAGCCAATTTGGCAATTTGGTAGACCGGCTGCGCCGAGATGGGCGCACCAGGGGGAGGTGTCCACAGATACAGCTTGGCGCAGTGACAATTTGTTGCCAAAAAACCTCGGCGGAAGCGCTGAAAGCTCGCCAGCTCCAACTGGTCTATTCTCGACGCAGGAGAGGCGCATCACCGCGCAGTGGTAATTGGCCACCAAAACCTCACAGGCAGGTGTCCAGAGTGTCAGGCACATTTCAATGCAATGAACAATCACAGCAAACCACTGTTTAATGTAACCGTTCTGAACCAGCACATACATTTTGTATCTATATTAATTGTCCCGTCACATCTGATGTCAGAATCAGAGACGTTTGTCATAACTAACGAGTTCGCATCTCTCAGCCAACCACAAACAGCCACCTCATCCGATACGGAGTATCCGGCTTCTCTCATCTCATGAAATTCAAAAGAAAAGAAAAAAGAGAGAGACGCTTCGCTGAATAAATGTAAGTCACTCAGTGTCTTATGGATTTACCTGTGATTGCCCATATTTCTCTGTTTTAATCTTTATTCGTAACGTGATCTAAAAAGATGAAGTAATTATTTCAAGGAGGATGAGGAGGAGATATATTTTCACCAAAGGTTCTGCTATTTGGCGATGACAGACCAGGAATCCAAGTGGATCACAAGCATGATGAATGGATTAGCCTGCTGCTGTGTTTAAATGTAATTAATCACTTAATTTTGTACTCCTATTATGAGACAGGAACAGATTACATCTGTCCGTGAGGTGGTCCACACGGTGACGCGCATGGTGGCTCCGGATGCGCGGCCCGGTGGCCCGTTGCGCTCTCCCAGTTGCTGAAAAGTGACAGCGGCTCTGACCTTCTTCACCACCAAGGGGAAATTGTCACTGCGCGGCGCATTTAAAGGCGAGGAGAGGCGTTCATTATTTGATTGAAGATATCGCACATCGTGCTGTGTTTAAACCCTACTCTCCAAAGGTGCGCAAAGAAAGAGGTTCCTTATCATTTTAATGGTGGTTGAATCCCCCCCCCCCCAGCTCTTAACATGTTGTCTGCGTGATAAAAAATTCGCGGGTTGTTGAACTGGGGTGGCGGTCCATAATAGACTGACGTTTGTCTACTGGAGCTGACGAAATCAACCGGCCGCCATCTTGGATGGGTCTCCCATGCGGCCCCCAGCGCGTTTATTTCAACTGAAGAAGGTGTATTATGCTCAATTATAATAATAATAAGTCCCCGAATTTTTACCCGATTTTCACACGGTTTAGTTTGCTACAAACGGACGAGATGTACTTAGGATACAGGACGCGGTCACGCATTAAAAATACCTGCTTTCATGCTGAATTATGTATGAAGTATTATGCTCTTTTTTATTGTGCAATGAGGACATACAGCGAGGCGGACAGACAAACAACGTTGTGAACAACAACATTTGTGATCATGTGAGTGTGGTTTGTGTGTGTGTGCTAAGAATATGATTGGGGATATTCACAGTTGTATTATTATCACAGAGATAGATTTTGATTTTAATGATGGTTTAAGGGAAATAGTAGTAACAAGGCTTGCATGATCATAAAATGATAATAACAACAACTATAATAATTAAAAAAATAGTTATTAGACAGTCTGAAGGAACAATAACAACAAAATAAGCAAAACAAAACTAAAAATTGTATATATGTATATATATATGTAAATAAGTAATTGACAATGCCAATTTAACACATTTTGTAATGATGATGATGATGATAATAATAATAATAATATTAATCGTAGTAAAATTAATAATTACGATGGCAAAATCAGCCACAATAATAGTGAAATTAATATAAATTATAGTATGGATGCTTATATAAAAAAACAAACACAAAGTAAAAAGGAATTATAATGCTGTGTTTAAATGTAATTATCACTTAATTTTGTACTCCTATTCATGACACAGGAACAGATTACATCTGTCCCGCGAGGTGGTCCACACTGGTGACGCGCATCGTGGCCTCGCCCACGGCGCATTTAAAAGGCGAGGAGAGGCGTTCATTTGATTGGTGAAGATCACACCTCGGCTGTGTTAAACCCACTAACGTCTCCTCTCCTCCCTCTCTGCTACTTGCGCCAGTGGGAGGAACGGAGGCGTGGGTGCGCCTCCCTGCGCCAGACTGCGCCGATGCACGAAAACTTGCAAAATGCCCCTGGACACACCCCGTTGCCTGCGCCTGGTCTATGAAATTAGAGCCCTTGATGTATTTTTTTAGTCTTCTTCTGTAGGTCTACAACACCATATTGAGGGAACGATTCTTCTTCATTGACCATCTCATCAGTGCCACTTTGCTGCAGGGTCACTGGTTCACACAGGTACCACGCCATGTTTCCTGAAGATTTCCTTGAAGGGCTACCCAATGCTCAACGGAAGCAAGCTGAAGACAGAGCTCAGTCTTAATCTACAGCAAGGAGGAGTCTCAAGGCCTGCTGTGGTTGCTGTGGACCTTATCCTGTTGTTGATGGAACATTATCTTGGAGAGGTATTTTCAGAGACTGTCACTCTGCTAAAGATCCTCATCACCACACACCTATGATCACTGCAGGAGATGAGGTGCTTCTCATACCTTAAAAAGAATCAAAAACTTTCCTGAGAAACACCATGACCCCAGAACAGGCTGAGTGCACTGGCCATGCTGTCAATGGAAGAGAGACAAAGATGATGGACTTCAGAGGGTCATTGAGAAGTTTGCAGCCCAGAAGGAAAGAAGGACAAAAGTTTTCTGTTCAAATAGTGCATTGTTCAAAGAAGGTTGCATTGTGATTTCTGTTTTGTCTGTAGTTTTCTTTCACTGTTTAACAGGCGGCCTAACTGTTTGCAACATTCAACTTACCTGTTTGTCACCTGCTTTCATGAAATCTATCTAAAACAATTACAAGGTTATTCATTTAGCAGCTTACCTGTCCAGAGAAGAGTGGCCAGTCTCCCGAATCCAACTTCAGACCCAGGCTATCCCGCAGTTCTCTCCAGTTCTGGAATGCTCTGCTGATATTAACACAACTTTTGTTCCTTTTTTGGTCAGCCTCCTTTTTATATTCTTTTTTTTTCTAATTCTGTCTTCAATTTTTTTTTTGGGTTGATAGCCGTGTAGGCAGTTGTTGTTACCGCTTGCTCTCTCCTTCTGCCTGAGTAGAACAGCCAATAGGAACGCTAGTGGTCTGAGCTGACCTTTGATTGGTTGATGCACATCGTCCCGGTACTGATTCTTTAGAGGCTGAACACAGAGCCATTGATGAGGTGCAGAAACTAATGGTTTGTCTCAGACCACTTGACTTACATTATGTTTAGAGGATTTTATAACATGTTTACTCAATTATACTAAAACAATGTTGCCTACTGCACCTTTAACTGGGCTATTTTGAAATTCCTGATCAGAAACTCCAGCTATTGTGTTTATTTTTAAGTTGGACTAATTTTACACACAGATGAAATGTCATTGCCTCCATCGTCCAAGGCTTTGTGTCAGAATGAGAATTGTAATATGAATTCAGTAAATAATCAATGAATGAATTCTTAATAGCTCAATTAATTTATTTACTAATCGTTCAATTAATTCATCATTCAATCGACAGGACTGACAGATTGAATTTTTGTAAGTATCTGCTTTTATTTTGAATTCTGTTTTGGCACTGCATTACCGTAATACCGTCTATATACAGGCGCTGCAAATTCACTGGCAGCTAGGTTGACCGGGGATTTCGGAGTGGAGGCTGGCTCGACCGCAGTGGCCATCAGACTGGACAACTCCTCACTAGGGGGGAGGGAGGAGTAACAGGAAGACAGAGGATGGGAAGAGCAGTAGCCAGCCTGTAGCCATATTTTTTATTTATATTCATTTATATTTTTGTTTATATTGTTGTGGAAACTTTACTCTGATGCATGCTTACACTTCACATTTGAGTTACTCTTCACATTTCTGTCTCACCCACACACATATGAGCTCCCATCTCACATAACGACCTTCACTTCACTTAATCAGCATTTGAATGTTTTAAGTTATTTCATGACAGGAGCAGAGTCACACACGTAGATGATATTAATAACATACACATAGATTAGCTCTGCAGATGATGGACTGCCCATCTCTGTTCCTTTGATTGTCTCCAGACTTGCAAGCCTGTAATTTTCCCTTTTGTAATAAAAACTCTTAAAGGCAGCATTTGGTTCAAAGATCCTTCATTTTTCTTCTTGTTCATTCTTGTGGGAGGATATAAAAATTTGCCATTACAATATCTGTCTTATTTATATATCTTTTTGTCTGTTATACTAAACTGCTACTGGAAACCTGATTTCCCTGAGGGAGTTTTGGGTGGGTTTCCTTAGAGCATTTTAACTTCCTCCCACAGACAAAAAACTTGCTCATTAGGTCAACTGGGGACTCTAATTGTGTGTGTAAATGGTATTTCTGTCTCTTTGTATAGATAATGGATGGATGGTATGAACACTGTGGTCCTGTATTTTAGTTTATTGCAGAAAATATTGTTTAAAAATTGACGTAAATATATGTCAGTTTTTGAAACAATAAGATTCTACTAATTGCAACCCTCAACTGTTACATGCTGGTTATCACCTTTAAATAGTTAAATACCATATGGAAAACATATAACTGACAAGCAGGAGGTCGGCTTATCTAAGCCTTATTTAACTCTATGCTCTTTTTAATCTTTCTTCACAAGTCCATGGTGTGTAAGCTCATTATGTGTGGACTTTAACAATTAAAACAGTCAAACTTAATGTTGCCCTGTACAGCAGTAAATCTCATTTTCTCGTGTGTATTCTGGGAAGCAGAGTCGGCTCTTTCGCAGCTCAGTTGGCGGTTGAAGGTCAAGAAGAAACAACTGAAAACAGATTTTTGGTGATGTTCTTGTCAGATTTCATCTGTACTATAGTTTTGAATGTGCTTATTTGATCTAACACAGTGGTATTTTGCAAAGATACCATTTAAAAGTTCAACATTGTTTTATTAAATTCTATTTTAAAAGGTTTTACATTTATGAGTAAAGAGAAAAAACTGTTAAGTTCTCGTCCATAGATTGGTTTATTGTCTTTTTACAGGGTTTTCCATTGAACCAGAGATAGTGACCAACCTCATCCTGCCTGCTGACTCCACTCGATGATATCAGTGATTTTAGTTGTTAATCAAAGCCCCCCCCACCCCCAGACCCACACCAGACTCACTGATAAAGACGATCTACGAGCAGGAGGAGCCTCAGGCCTGTATCCTGGCCTCTTGCTGCTTCACCACATTAAAAAACAATCCTGTGGACAGAGAACATTGGCCCTTTGTCCCCGGGTGGACTCATCACTCACTGGAGAGTCTCCTCGCCGCAGAGACTCTTGGAGAAAGCCCTCGCTCTGCTCCTCTGATGGAAACGCTCTCCTTCAGCAGAGCCGGGCCACTTGATGGAGGCTCTCTTATCAGCGGCTGTAGCTGGATCAATTTTGTTTGAATGCCGTCAGGAGCTCCTCGTTCAAAGACAGACTTTCCTCTAACATCACAGAGATGAATGATGCTGAACACCAGAGGAGTCTTCTGTCCTCTTTTTTGTCGAGTCACTGAGCAAAAACACAAACTTGTTTTGATTTATGAACACAAATGAACATTAAACAGCATGTGGCTGCTTCAGGACTTTACAGGGTAAACTGGTAACAGACATTAAAGTTCAGCGGTGAGGCAAGAAGAAGAAGAAAAAGAAGAAAAAAAGAGGAAGAAGACAGAGCTTAATGGTGGAAAATGTTGTTGATTAAATGGTGAAGCTGCATTTTTTAAGGTCACGGTGACCTTTGACCACCAAAAGCTAACCATTTTATCCTTTACTCAAATTAGACTAAAGACATTTGAGCAAAGTTCAATGAAAAACCCTCAAAGTGTTCCTTAAATGACATTCATAAGCAAGGGGTGAACATTATTTTACATTATTTTGAAAATAATCACCACATTCACAGGCTAAGGTTGAGTATTAGACCTGATGACCTTGACCTTTGACCTGCAGCCAGACGTATTAGTTTGGCCATTCTTTTAGATGGAAGTTTGTGCAAAGTTTGGAGAAATCCCTGAAATTGGCATTTGTGCAAACGTTGACAGATTCTCTGAAGTGCTCTTGAGATATTTTTATTACAAGCAAAGAGTGATCATGAGGCCCATAGACCTTGGCCTGTGACCCTCAAATCAGATCAATTTTTGCATTGAGTTCAAGAGGACATTTGTATAAAATCTGAGGAAAGTCCCTCAAAGCATTTTGTAGATATTGCGTAATGCTGAAACATGAGGCCCACTGTGCGTAAACACCCTGAGTAATTGAAGGCAGCTGAACTTCATCCTCATCTCCATCAAATTTGTTGTGTTAAACAGTTTTAGTTTGCTCTATGTTCTTGCAAGTCTCCATTTTGAATACTAGAGGGCACCAGTGCTCCATCTGACACATTAAAATCATGCGGTCATTCACTTTAAAACTCAGAAGCAGCCTTTAATCCAGAACAGGGCAGCCGCTCCACCTCTAAATCCATAAATCCAAGCCGAGTCCGGCCTCTGACCCCGTTTGTTCTTGCTGAGGTGTAATGTATTTAACACAAGTGTAATGCTTATTAACTTCCCCACAGCCGCAGATTAATTTCCCCCTCTCTGCAGCGCTGTAATTGCGTTTATTTTCCTTTATTGGCCCCTCCTTACTGGAATGAAGATTAGTGTTACGGCACCAAAGTGGATTGGAGTGAAAATAAATTCTGGCTGAAGCGGACTGAAGGGGACGGTGAGGTCCTGCTCTGGTTCAGAGGTAATAATCTTAATGGGGTTTGTCATCAAATAAAATATATTTAAATTCATCTGTTAAATCAATAACAGAAATAAACCTGAAGTTTGGGTCGACTAATAAATACTCGCCGGCCATTTTATTAGATATGGCTTTCTAGAAGCAAGTTGGACATGAAAGCATCACACAGGTGCTTCAGATTTGTTGTTTGATTTATTGTCTCCTTATTATATATAAAACAAAATACCTTTTTTACTAATGTGCTTCATATGTATGTGTTGGCATAATAAGCTGTACTTATTTAATATATTCCTAAATTACTTCAGCTGTTTCCAGCTCATCAGTTTACCATTTTCTTTCCTTTTGTTGCTTTAATTAACGTATGACCCTCTGTGTCTTGTCCTTTGACTCTTTTGGTCTGTGTTTGACCTGATTGTTGATTTTAGTGTCTCCAGACTTCCGCCTTTTTCTGCCTTTGTTTTGTCTGTTAAAGCACTTTGTAAACATATGTTTTTAAAGGTGCTACATAAATAAAGTTGTTATTATTACTTGTGCATAAATTTGGGCATACAAACCATGCAAGGATGATGATTTTTCATATTTCTCAAACAATAAAATGAACATGACTAAAAAACCCCCCACAGCCCCTCTTCGTACTCATTGCTGTTCCTCACTGTCCAGCACTCGTCCTCCTCAAAGAATCAAATCACCCCCAGCAGAAACTTCTGTGCAGCTAAAACGTTGATTTAACAGCATCCTGCAGTGTGAGGGGGCCTGTATGATGGAGCATCATTAAGCGTGGACACAGAGGAGCAGGATGAAGGAGTCGGGATCACAAAGTGCCCGACATCAGATCCTGTGGGATTAAGAAGCAGCTAAAAAGCAGCAGATTATTAAAAATAATAAGGCCCACCTCTGCTGTGCTTTAATGACAGGCACGCAACACACTGACTAGAAATACTTCAGTTGATGAGGGACTGTGGCTCATCTGCTTTGTTTACAGGAAATAAGGGGAATTATCTCCACCGATGTGGGCGAGGAATGTGTCAGGTTCAGGACTAACAGGGGACAGGCAATCAGAGCCGTTCTGAGGTTAATTCACCACAACTGACCACCATATTCTCCAGCATGAGGCTCAGGATGGGACGCTAAGAGCGTGTTTATAAAGGAGGACATTTTAATTCTCTTATGGCACGGGTCCATGTTTTTATATAAGGTTTACAGCCACAGTCACCTTCACCAACTAATCTGGAAATGCAGTCATTACTCCTCGAGTCCGAGCAAACATTAGTAAAAAGTTTCAAGAAGAAATTTCAAGCCTTATGGAGATTCTGCATCTACAAGAGCGAAACAACATTATCTCAGTTACTGTCACTCTTCCTCTTTACAATAAGAATCGCATAAACTCATCCTCATGTCAGAGTAGAGAGCAACGCTTGAAAAATATCTTCAGAAGTGTTTCTCATATGCCTCATTAAGAAGAAAGGGTGGACATGAGTGACCTTTTACCCGTATATTCTTCACCAACTCTAACTACTTTATCAATAAGTCGGTGTGAACAAAAGTGCAAAGTTTGGAGCGAATCACTCACAGCACTCTTAAGAGAGTAAGGGATGAACATGAGGCCCAACGACCTTAACGTTTGACCTTTGTCAAACGTTAAGGACAGAGAGGAAAGTTGTGCAAAGTTTGAAGAAAATCTGTGAGAAATCTTGAGATATTGCATTCATATGAGAGGACATACATTAGGCACAGTGACCTTGACCTTTGACCTTCAAAATTTAGTGGGGAATACCTCAAAGTTTTTAGGAGATGTTGCATTTACAGGGAAGAGTACATGCAAAGTGTGCCTGGTGTTTATGACCTTGAAAATATGATTGGAACATTCTTCAGTAAAAT
The DNA here is from genome assembly GCA_037902135.1 of Cetoscarus ocellatus. Lineage (NCBI taxonomy): Eukaryota > Metazoa > Chordata > Actinopteri > Labriformes > Labridae > Cetoscarus > Cetoscarus ocellatus. The sequence continues at coordinate 21,600 of JBAMNC010002216.1, read as the reverse complement.
AAGATATTTAAGCAAAGTTTGTGAAAAATCATAGGTCACAGTGACCTTGACCTTTGGCATATGACTTAAAAAAAATATCAGTTAATTCTAGGATCAAGCTTGATATCAATGTGATCCTAAATCAAATAAGGACTTCCCTGAGACAGAGAGGAAGTTGCGGAAAGTTTGAAGAAAATCTGTTGAAGTATTCATGAGATATTGCATTTACAAAAAAGGATAGACACCAGGCACAACGACCTTGACCTTTGATCCAAAACCTTCAAAACTGGACAACTTTATCCTTGACTCAGACTGTACATTTATGTAAGGTCTGTGAAAAATCATAGGACACAGTGACCTTGACCTTTGGTTTGTGAATTCAAAAATTGAATCACTTAATTCTCGAAGCAAGCTTGATATCTGTGCAAAGTTTGAGGAAAATTTATGGAGTATTTCTTGAGATAGTGCAGTAGCATGCAAGAGATGAACATGAGGCAAAATGACCTTTACTTCAAAATCGAATCCTTGAAACAGCAAGGAAAGTTAAGCAAAGACAGAAGAAAATCTGCTGAAGAGACACTGCATTTAAAAGAAAGAAAACTGACCACTCACAGTGACCTTGACATCTGACCTTCAAAATTAAAGTGTCACACATCCTTGACTGAAAATCCATCAAAGCATTCTTTAGAAACTGCCTGTGTTCTTAAATTGTTTCTTAAAATAACTCCTGCATTTTATTGCTTGTATTTTAATGTCTGTTGCTGTACTCTGTCTGTTTTGTCTACTGTGACATGTTGCTGCTGCCTCTCTTGGCCAGGTCCCCCTTGTGAAAGAGGTCTTGACCTCAATGGGTCTTTTACCTGGTTAAATAAAGGTTAAATAAATAAAAGACAGGATAAATATAAGCTCTGTGACCTTGACCATAAAAGGATGTCCTTGAAATTTCAATGAGTCCATCCTTCACTCAAAGAGGACATTTATGCAAAGTCTGAGGAAAACCCGTGAGAGATTTTTAGAAATGGTGCACTTGCAAGCAAAGGGTGTTCAAGAGGCAAAATGACCTTGACCTATGACCTTCAAGTCTTTTGGTTCATCTATTATCAGAGTGGAAACTTGTGCACTTTGCCACAAGCATCTGATGTGATGATTGGGTTACATTTTTTACATAAACTGGCAGAACGTATTCAATTTTAACAAAATCAGCCATGTTTTTAATTTATTCAAAGTTACATGGAAAATCCCAGCTGTAGTTTCAGTTTATCTTTCAACATTATGGGATGTTTTCTATAATTTATCTTTGATAAATAAGAAACTGTTGTCACCATGCAGTGAACATTATAAACTGGGTGATAATTAAGTGTAATCAGTATTCTTCAGTGTGTCAAACCTTCATTACTGTTTCATGTGCTGCTTTTCAGTCTCAGGGTAAGAGAACTAATTCCACATGTGCAGATTAGCATGTTGTTAGAAAATGTCAAATGTTTACATCTAAACTGCTGCGAGTAAAAACATGCATCCTCATTAAAAAACCACAGAGCTTGCACTCTGCACAAACAAATCAATAGATGAGTAATTGAGTGACGGCAGATCGCTGAAATGGAGCTAATTTAATAAAACATTGGTTCCAGTTTGTCCTCCGTTGACTGCGTGAAGGTCAAAGACACAGGGGAACGCTGAGGCTCATGGGGACCACCAGCAGAGGAGGAATTCATTTTTCAGAGAGCTGAATGAAGTCAGTGCTTCCCCGAAAGCCCCCGAAGATCAAGAATTATATCTGAGGGGAATTTTGATGCTGCAGAGACTAAGTTTGAAGTTTTATGTGAAAAATGTAGCAGATAATCTTCCTTTGTGTCATGACAACTCAAGTTTCTTGGTTTTAAAATGGAGGCAAGTGTGACAAATGGGGCCTCAATTTGTCAAGACTATTTTCCAGACCTTGCATTTTTCACAGTTTTCTCTAGCAATAATTGAGCAAATTAACCCTTAAAGGACTTAATTTTATGCCTATTATTGTCTTAATTAGAAAGCTTAAACAATTAATCAAATCCAGTTCATTTCTAGCTTAATCCAGAGAATTTTTATAAGCCAGTCATCAGAAAGTAAAGCAACAACCAGATATCACCCAACAGCAATGATGTCTAAATTAACAGCTAATAATATTTTGTAATGGTCTTTCTCAATGTTTTTGGCTGATCTGTAAACAATAGGAGTGCAAAGTAAAGTCATGGTGGAAGGACCCTTCATGCATTACTCATAAACAAGGGATGGTCTGTGAAGGCACCACAACCCTGACTGTTGACCTATTCCTACCAACATTAAATCAGATCACTCTAAAGTCTGAGGTGATGTTTGTGTCAAATTAGATGATATTCCCCCAAAGCATTCAAGAGATAGTGACCAAAAAGTGACAGAAAAAATGCTGAAATTAAGGATATTTTAGGAGATTTTGATACCATGGTAAAGTCAGGTAATCATCCTAAAATCATTCCTACTTCTAAAAATAATTCCCTGCTAAGATGTTGTTTCTATCGTTCAAATCCATTGCAGTATCCGATATTGGCCTATATTTTACTTCTTTGGCCTATCACCACTGAAAATCAACAGCCTATCCTCAAGTCTAAATCAATGTTGTGCCAAATTAGGCAATATTTTTCAAAAGCATTTAAGAGATGGTCAAGAAAAGGAGACAGAGGATATAACAAAATGAAAGCTAGTTCAGAACATTTTCATGTTAAGCTGATTTTTGTTCTTTTGGTGGCTGATGAATTCTAATAATTTCCCTCTTAAGGAAAAATGTTTCTACATATTAATCCCACACGTGCTGCTGATATTGCATGTTGACTGTTAACAGTAATTAAAAGGAAACTCTTAATTGGAGGTCCCTATAACATTGCTGAAATGGCATTCAAAGTTTTGGGTTAGTTTTTATCTAACACTAAGGGTCACCTTTGACCTTTCACCATGAAACTTATACCTGCTCATCTTTGAGTGTATGACAATGTTTCCACTAAATTAGAAGACATTCCCTCGAGGAGTTTCCGAGATGGTGACCAAAAGAGGTGTGGCAAAAGGCTTTAGATATTTTCATGTCACAGTAAAGTTGGTCCTTGACATTTTGATGGCTAATGATTAAAATATACATATATATACTAGTCTTTCATGTTGTTTTTCTGACTGCAAACTTTGGCAGTACGAAGAAAACTTGGTTGGAGGGCCCATTGTGCATTGCTATGCTATTGCTTCAAAAAAACTATACGGTTTTGAGGCAATAGGAACCTTGACCTTCGACCTTGTATGTCAATTAAAAGGTGATGTTTGTGTGAAGTTTGTGGAAAATCCCTCGGGATGTGTTGGCCAAGGTCACAAAAAGGGACAGCGCATAAACCAGAGTGCAATTATTTTTAAGACAATTTGATGAACGTTTTTGGCTTTTGTTTGAAATAGAAAAATCTAATTTTAAGAAAGTTGGTTTGCTTATGACTACTCTGGTGTAACAGTTTGTGAAGAAAACACGCCATCCGGCCACTTGGACACGTCTGCTTTTCTGCAACATTTATTTACATCACATATGAGCAGAATACAGCGTCACTCTTCACAGAAGACCGGTCAAAAAAACTGCCATGAACATTGATCGAAGGGTTCATTTGTCGCTGAAATTTTCTCTTAAATGTTCCCAGAACTGCCACATGATGCTACTAAACAAATATAAAACAATAAGTGAAAATTACATTTTAAAGCAATATATTGAAAGAAATATGCAACAGGTGTGACACATAGCATACTGTGTTAGCATTTAAAGTGGGCAACAAATTTCAATCATAAAATTATGGCTAACGATTTTTATAGACTAAATTCCTATATATGATTTATATATATTATGTACTTAATTGATGTAAATTACAAAATTTAGTATTTGGTCTGTAGTTACATGCTATTACATGATTTGGGCATACTCTTAAATTTAAAGCTCAAAACTGTCTCTTAAAAGGGAATATGGCTGAAATCCCGTGGCTTGTTTTGTGCTTATTGGACTTACGCTGCACCATTTCTATGTAATATTTATTATTACATATTTATTGACTATTTTCAAAGTTAGCTTGAAAACTGTTTAATTCCTCCCTTAAAATAAAAACAAAACATGGTTTATAAGTGCAGGGTAAGGTTTACATTCAGCTCCTGCGCATTTAGTTATGTTTTAACTGCTGAGTTGAAAACCATTTACGCTTGTTTCTGATTGGCCAAACTGGATTAATACTGTGCGGCAGTGGAAAATATACAAATAAATGGGAAACTATGGGGCAAGTGGCCAAAGTGCATTTCAGATTCAGATCTTGCCTCAGACAAAGTGCCGTCTTTCATCAACATGTGAGGATACTTTCGCCATTTATAAAAAAAAGTGCTGCCCCAGAGCAACATTAACCACAGCATCAACAAGAAGGAAAACTTTCAATTCAAGCGAACGAAACAGAAGCTAAAAATATCATTTTCCACATTGACTGATACCGACGCCTTTGCCAGCGTGTAATAAACAGAAAATAACTTCAGAGCAGGTTCCTGACAAAACGCTCCACTTCACAAAAGCAAAGAAATGTAGAGATGCCTCTGCTGCTGCTGGATGGTCCTTCAGCAATGATTCACCAAGTGTCCTTTTTTTCTGCAGTGCCACTCTCAGAAGTCACAGAGGAAAATCAATCATATCGACAGTTTTTCACGATGCTGAGGAGGTACAAAGCCGGCGCCGTGTCCAAGTCTGCTCCGAGCACTGATCCCACGTCCAGGCTCCACGTAAACCTGAGAGAGAGGATGTCGTCTGTCATACTCAAAAATATTCTGCATGTGTGTCACCAAATGTTAGCAAATGACTCAGGGTGCATTAATGAGTTATCATTTAAATTCTCTGTTTATTCTTTAGGGATGGGAGTAAAAAGCACAGACTTGTAAAATTACTGCAAGCTGAACATTTTTATTAAAAGAATAACTGAGGAAATGAGTTTCACTCCCAGGCTGGCCTTGACTTTGGCAACAAAATGAAAAGTCTTAGCTGGAAGCCCCAAGCATCTGGGGGATTTAGCGTTCAAAGGAATGGAATGACTGAGACAACACTTGCCTTGACCTTTGACCTTTCACCACCAAAGTTAAATCAGCTCATCTTTGAGTCCAAATCAGTGTTTGAGATAAATTTGAAGATATTTCCTCATAGCGTTGAAGAGATAGTGAGCAAAAAGCAGCAGGAAAATGCCAGATAAGAGATATTTCCAAACATTCTGATGCCATAGTAAAGTTGGTCAGTTCCCTTTTGGTGTTTGATGATCATAACTAGATTTTGATGATTCCCTTCTTAGACTTTTCATCATATCTGGTATGACAAGGCAGATTGTTCGTGTGGTCAGTGCAAGAAACATTGCTTTGGAGGCCCTTCAGGCATTGTTGGGACACTGCACTAATAGGCATGGAAAGGTTGTTCTGTAACCACAACCATGATCTTTGACCTTTCACTAACAAAATTAAACCAGCCCATCCCAGAGTCCTGATTAATACTTGGGCCAAATATTGGGCCAAATATATATATTTTGACAATGTTCTATCAAGGAGTTTTAGAGATAGTGATCAAAAAGTAACAGGAAAAAAAAATAGATAAAGGGTTTTCAAGACACGCTGATGTTCCAGTTTTAAAGCTGATTGTTCTTCAGGTGGTTAATTAGCAGAAAAAATCTTAAAAATGACCTTTTAAAGATGTTTCTTCATATAAAGTAATCCTAGCTTGTGCTGTTGCTAATCAGACGGCAAACACTGGTAACACAATGATGACTCTGCTGGAAAGCACTTTAAGAATCATCATATTGCATTCATGCGCATGGGATCGTTGTGAGGGCATCACAACCAAAATCAAATATGTTCATCCTTGAATCAAAGTCTGTATTTGTGCCAAGTTTGAAGAAATTAACTCAAGGTATTACAGAGATAGTCACACAAAGGACAAGAAAAAAAAATCCACATTATGCTTTTATCTATTTAGACATCCTGATGTTACAGTTTCTTTGTTCTTTCTCTTCAGGGATTTTTTTAAGTCTTCATGGTTGATAAGAAAAACAAACCGTACAGCAGAGATGTGGGCTCATCTTCACTCTACGTCACAGGGAGGAGGGTCAGCAGCGGCAGGAGGATAAGAAGTGGGGTCTGCATCTGCAGGCCCAGCATGGCCGCAGACGGGACGGGACGCTTCCTCCTGGGCCCGTTGCAGAGCGGAGTGTTGCAGCAGGAGATGCAGACCGAGTTTAACCTGCCGGTGCAGAACTGCTGGTACCCCGAGGAGGCGATGAGGCAAGCACCGGAGGAGGCGCAGGACTTACGATAATGGATGCCTAAGAAGAGGAGAAGGTGGGTACTGAAGAGTGACCTTTTAAATATGTCAACAAAGATGGATGACAGCTTTTAGTCGCTCCTCAAACCCTTTTAGTTTCATTCTCTCATGTTCCTCAGACTGAAAATGTTACATATTCTGGCTGCACCCTTTATTGCTCTTCACAGCTCTGCAGCTATCGACTCCCTGTCTGCTCTTATTTACTGAAGTTTGTCAGTTTGTATGTGTTACTCTAATTGAGCTGCTGTATGAAGAAACTCATTCTGCAGAGCTGTAACTTTTTATTGCACCCAAAAGCCCCAAATCCCTCATCGAGAAGTGTTTCTCCATCTGGTATTGATGTTACATATAATGTCTACTATATGTTATGGTGCATATTATAGAACTTAGGAGCCCTTCTACTGTGCTGTGTTATTTTTTGAGCTGCTGCACCAATAATGGACACAGGAGACATAAAACAGATCATTTTATAAAAGTGGTGCTTCAGTTGCAGGTATAATATCATCAGGCGGCCCATCTGAAACTTTCAACACAAAAAAAAGTATTTTGAGTTTCCCCTTGCCAAACGAAACACGACAGCTGTATCCAAAGGGCGTGCTGAGGGCAAATTATTCCCCCTTAAAAAAAGCATCACAATCACAGGGCCAACCACAGACATGGCTGGGCCCCTGAACAGCCCCATAAATGGGCCCCAGATTGGTTCTTGCACGTCTGCACACATCACTGTCAAAAGTTAACTAGTTTATTTACACTTGTCTGTGATTGCTTATCAAATGTATGCATGGTTTGGTCGACCACCAGCCCTAAAGCATCACTAAAATGTCTGAATCTGACACCCTGACCCCTCAACAACATTAATACTACAAAAACAAGGGTTGTGCCATTTTTAAAAGCGGAGGGTCACATTTTTCAAACAGAAAATAAAATAAGTGTTTACATTTTTGACTGCGATAACTGTCAGCAAGAACACTACGGCAAAACACATGAACAGTAAGCTACCAGAAGAGGTAGGTACTTGTGGGCCACATCAGTCATCGCATATTGGACGAGTGTGTGCGTGAAAAGAGAGAGAAGCAGGACACCTTTTCTGGGAATGACGAGATCAGGATCTCATTATTAAGGGAAAGATAAAGAAAAAGGAAACTTCTGTAAATCCTCTCACAGTGGCAATGATGGCACACGCACCAGCAAACAGGAGACAGCACCAAATAAACAACCTCTGCAAAAAAATTTAGACCCTTGTCCCCTGTGTGCTGCGCTGCCGCAGTGCTGAACCTGACAAATGGACCGGATCAGCACCGCGGACAGCGCAAAAGCTCTCAGCCGTCAGTGCAGGTGACTTGCAGAAAAGGTGTCCATTTTTTCTTAATCCAGTGAATTCAATGCACTTACATGGCAAGGGTCTGTCAACTTTCCAGTCAACAGAGACATTTTCCGTTCATGTTCTGATTCATGCATGAGTAATTTCGTCTTATCTCACAGAACGCTTCCCCGCCATTGACAAGTTTTTCCATCATTCTGTGTTTTTATTGAAATCTGGTACTTGACACACTTACTTGGAGAAGTTCTGTTCTCCTGTGACCGAAAACAAACAAGAAAACTCAATAGGACGCTAAGGGCTGAATCACTTCCGGGTCAAAGGTTGAATGGCGCCTTAGTCCAATCAAGTCCTCCTTCCCTTTCTCTTCACGCACACTCGTCCAATCAACGATGACTGATGTGACCCACAAGTCAATTTTATCCGACTGCAGGCCGTAGGACAAAGGCGTGTCGCAGAGCACAGTAGGCTTGTCGCAGAGTGACTTACATGCGCTTCTTATAACAGCTTTGCACGGTCCAGCCGAATGTCAATGTTTTTGCTTACCCATTCTTTGCTCTATAATAAACAGACAATTGGACTCGAGTCATAGGGACTCGGACTCGAGTCGTCTCCAGTCGCTAATTTGACGACTTGCGACTCAACTCGGACTCGCCAGGTAAAGACTCGGGACTCGACTCGGTCTCGGGAGACTGTGACTCCAGACTCGACTTGACTTGAGAAAACATGACTCGGAAAAATAGTAGCATATGTTTTTCTTTCACGTGGATATCATATCATTCTAGCATGATCAGAGCGCTCTGTGTGCGCGCCGCGCTCTCTATCAGGTTCGGACAGGCTCCATATTTTTTCATGTAAGCGAGAAGCACTGACAGGCTGGAAGCACACACGCACTGTGATTGTTACATGCGATGCTCAGGCATTATATGAAGAGCCAGACAGGAGACCAGAGCATGTGAGCGGAGCGGAACGGTTTTTTCAAAAAGCTGGAGCGGCACCTCATCTGTCGCTCCATCCCGCTCCAATTTCGCTCCGGTACCGCTCACACCAAGCGTCTGAAGCATGTCTCACACAGAGTGCATCTGCGTGTAATTAATTGTTCAGCCACCCACACTGTTTTCTGTCGGAAACTGGATGTTGACAACTCGGATCAGCGCCGCGGACAGCGCAAAAGCTCTCAGACCTCAGTGCAGGTCACCTGCAATCGTCTCATTTTTTTTATCCAGTCAATGCAATGCGCTTCCGTATTTTCGTAGAGTGAGTGGTGAGTGATTTGAGTGGAGCGGGTAGAAATCTGAGTGAGCGTCAGAGCGGTAATAAGCGGAGCGGTGCGCATGCGCTCTGAGCGGCGGAGCGGGGTGCGAGAACAGCTGTGTGAGCGAGGAGCAGGAAATCTCACTGCTGCACTCTGCTCACATGCTCTGCAGGAGACATACGGAGCTCTTACCTTTTAGATTCACTTTATTGATGCTCCATTCATAGTACACTCGGTCCGTCACCTATTATTGTCCCACACACGACACAGTACACACATACGTTCCTACTACACATCCGCGTCCGTTACAGTGATGATCAGTGTATGTAATACAGGCACTACTTGACTCTATAACATTTAAACAGGACATTAACTTGCACAAATAATTCTCAGTGTTTCCTCTATAGTTCATTTGGGTCGGCGCCCCGCCGTCGCAACGGACACCCCCGCCCTGCCGACAGGATCCCCACCCATAAATTCAAGAGCAGATTTAAAGAAAAAAACATTATTTGATTTTTATTTTAATCAAAAAGGCGTTTAAACAGGCATTCTTTTTATTAAATAAAAAAGCGTACTCTAATTTGCGCAATTTTAGAGTCTAATGCGTCACTATCGTTTCAATACATTCATTAAAATGCAAAATGCATTTCTCCTCTCCTCTGACTCTTCTCCGACCTGTCGTCTGACTATTTACGCTGCATGCTGCTCAAGCCATCCTCTCTCTCCTGCACAGAGTCTGATTATTCACGTAAAACCATTCACCAAAACAAACGCTGCCTTCAGTTAAACAGCGCAGAACATGAATGAAACATTCACTGATTTAACTAAGGCTTTCACACAAAGCAGAGAAAGAAAGGAAAAGCTGAAGAAGAGAGATTTTCATCCGATGTTCATGTGAACATTTGGGGCTCTAATTTCCTGGCGCAACTCAGGGTGGCGCAGCCTGGCGCACCCCGCGCAGTGGTAATTTCGTCCGGCGCACCGCCGTGCGCAGCCAATTTGGCAATTTGGTAGAGCGACTGCGCAGAGATGGGTGTGACGGCGCACCAGGGGGAGGTGTCGACAGATTCAGCTTGGCGCAGTGACAATTTGGTGCCAAAAAACGGCGCAGAAGGTGCGCTGAAAGCCCGCCAGCTCCAACCTGGTCTATTCTCGGGGCAGACGAGGCGCACCCGGGCAGTGGTAACTTGGCTGACAGGCGCACAGTGCGCACACGTCACCAAAACCTCACAGGCAGGTATCCAGAGTGTCAGGCACATTTCAATGCAATCAACAATCACAGCAACCACTATTTAATGTAACCGTCTGAACCAGCACATACATTTGTATCTATATTAATTGTCCCGTCACATCTGATGTCAGATCAGAGACGTTTGTCATAACTGACGAGTTCACATCTCTCAGCCAACCACAAACAGCCACATGCGCCTGGTCTACGAAATAAGAGCCCGTGATGTTCATGTGAACATTTGATCTAAATTCCCGCTCAGCGCCTTTGTGCGCGCTCCTCCGTCTGCCGGTGCGCGTAAAGACGCAGATAGACGCGCATCGCAGGAACAGTGAGGGATCATCAGTCACTTTGTGTGATTTTATAATTCAAACGGTGTCTCAATAGCTCATGTGCACGGTTCAAGTGAACACAAAGGGCTCTAATTTCGCAGACCAGGCGCAGACGGGGCGCACCTGCCCTGCCCCGCGCCTGCGCCGCGCCAACAGGGTGTGTCCAGGGCATTTTGCAAGTTTCGTGCGCGGCGCAGTCTGGCGCAGGCAGGCGCACCCACGCCTCCGTCTCTCGTACCGATGCAGGTAGCAGAGAGGGAAGAGAGGAGTCATGAGTGGGTTTAACACAGCCGAGTGTGATCTTCACCAATCAAATGAACGCCTCTCCTCGCCTTTAAATGCGCCGCGGGCGAGGCGCAGTGACAATTTCACCTCGGAGGTGAAGAAGGTCAGAGCCGCTGTCCCTTTTGCAGCAGCTGGCAGAGCGCAGAGACCACCGGGCCGCGCATCGGAGGACACGATGCGCGTCACCGTGTGGACCACCTCGCGGGTGGACAACATGACTCGGAAAAATAGTAGCATATATTTTTTTTTTTCACGTGGATATCATATCATTCTAGCATGATCAGAGCGCTCTGTGTGCGCGCCGCGCTCTCTATCAGGTTCGGACAGGCTCCGTATTTTTCCATGTAAGCGAGAAGCACTGACAGGCTGGAAGCACACACGCACTGTGATTGTTACATGCGATGCTCAGGCATTATATGAAGAGCCAGACAGGAGACCAGAGCATGTGAGCGGAGCGCGGAGCGGTTTTTTCAAAAAGCTGGAGCGGCACCTCATCTGTCGCTCCATCCCGCTCCAATTTCGCTCCGGTACCGCTCACACCAAGCGTCTGAAGCATGTCTCACACAGAGTGCATCTGCGTGTAATTAATTGTTCAGCCACCCACACTGTTTTCTGTCGGAAACTGGATGTTGACAACTCGGATCAGCACCGCGGACAGCGCAAAAGCTCTCAGACCTCAGTGCAGGTCACCTGCAATCGTCTCATTTTTTTATCCAGTCAATGCAATGCACTTCCGTATTTTCGTAGAGTGAGTGGTGAGTGATTTGAGTGGAGCGGGTAGAAATCTGAGTGAGCGTCAGAGCGGTAATAAGCGGAGCGGTGCGCATGCGCTCTGAGCGGCGGAGCGGGGTGCGAGAACAGCTGTGTGAGCGAGGAGCAGGAAATCTCACTGCTGCACTCTGCTCACATGCTCTGCAGGAGACATACGGAGCTCTTACCTTTTAGATTCACTTTATTGATGCTCCATTCATAGTACACTCGGTCCGTCACCTATTATTGTCCCACACACGACACAGTACACACATACGTTCCTACTACACATCCGCGTCCATTACAGTGATGATCAGTGTATGTAATACAGGCACTACTTGACTCTATAACATTTAAACAGGACATTAACTTGCACAAATAATTCTCAGTGTTTCCTCTATAGTTCATTTGGGTCGGCGCCCCGCCGTCGCAACGGACACCCCCGCCCTGCCGACAGGATCCCCACCCATAAATTCAAGAGCAGATTTAAAGAAAAAAACATTATTTGATTTTTATTTTAATCAAAAAGGCGTTTAACAGGCATTCTTTTTATTAAATAAAAAAGCGTACTCTAATTTGCGCAATTTTAGAGTCTAATGCGTCACTATCGTTTCAATACATTCATTAAAATGCAAAATGCATTTCTCCTCTCCTCTGACTCTTCTCCGACCTGTCGTCTGACTATTTACGCTGCATGCTGCTCAAGCCATCCTCTCTCTCCTGCACAGAGTCTGATTATTCACGTAAAACCATTCAACAAAACAAACGCTGCCTTCAGTTAAACAGCGCAGAACAAAAATGAAACATTCACTGATTTAACTAACGCTTTCACACAGAGCAGAGAAAGAAAGGAAAAGCTGAAGAAGAGAGATTTTCATCCGATGTTCATGTGAACATTTGGGGCTCTAATTTCCTGGCGCAACTCAGGGTGGCGCAGCCTGGCGCACCCCGCGCAGTGGTAATTTCGTCCGGCGCACCGCCGTGCGCAGCCAATTTGGCAATTTGGTAGAGCGACTGCGCAGAGATGGGTGTGACGGCGCACCAGGGGGAGGTGTCGACAGATTCAGCTTGGCGCAGTGACAATTTGGTGCCAAAAAAACGGCGCAGAAGGTGCGCTGAAAGCCCGCCAGCTCCAACCTGGTCTATTCTCGGGGCAGACGAGGCGCACCCGGGCAGTGGTAACTTGGCTGACAGGCGCACAGTGCGCACACGTCACCAAAACCTCACAGGCAGGTATCCAGAGTGTCAGGCACATTTCAATGCAATCAACAATCACAGCAACCACTATTTAATGTAACCGTCTGAACCAGCACATACATTTGTATCTATATTAATTGTCCCGTCACATCTGATGTCAGATCAGAGACGTTTGTCATAACTGACGAGTTCACATCTCTCAGCCAACCACAAACAGCCACATGCGCCTGGTCTACGAAATAAGAGCCCGTGATGTTCATGTGAACATTTGATCTAAATTCCCGCTCAGCGCCTTTGTGCGCGCTCCTCCGTCTGCCGGTGCGCGTAAAGACGCAGATAGACGCGCATCGCAGGAACAGTGAGGGATCATCAGTCACTTTGTGTGATTTTATAATTCAAACGGTGTCTCAATAGCTCATGTGCACGGTTCAAGTGAACACAAAGGGCTCTAATTTCGCAGACCAGGCGCAGACGGGGCGCACCTGCCCTGCCCCGCGCCTGCGCCGCGCCAACAGGGTGTGTCCAGGGCATTTTGCAAGTTTCGTGCGCGGCGCAGTCTGGCGCAGGCAGGCGCACCCACGCCTCCGTCTCTCGTACCGATGCAGGTAGCAGAGAGGGAAGAGAGGAGTCATGAGTGGGTTTAACACAGCCGAGTGTGATCTTCACCAATCAAATGAACGCCTCTCCTCGCCTTTAAATGCGCCGCGGGCGAGGCGCAGTGACAATTTCACCTCGGAGGTGAAGAAGGTCAGAGCCGCTGTCCCTTTTGCAGCAGCTGGCAGAGCGCAGAGACCACCGGGCCGCGCATCGGAGGACACGATGCGCGTCACCGTGTGGACCACCTCGCGGGTGGACAACATGACTCGGAAAAATAGTAGCATATATTTTTTTTTTCACGTGGATATCATATCATTCTAGCATGATCAGAGCGCTCTGTGTGCGCGCCGCGCTCTCTATCAGGTTCGGACAGGCTCCGTATTTTTTCATGTAAGCGAGAAGCACTGACAGGCTGGAAGCACACACGCACTGTGATTGTTACATGCCATGCTCAGGCATTATATGAAGAGCCAGACAGGAGACCAGAGCATGTGAGCGGAGCGCGGAGCGGTTTTTTCAAAAAGCTGGAGCGGCACCTCATCTGTCGCTCCATCCCGCTCCAATTTCGCTCCGGTACCGCTCACACCAAGCGTCTGAAGCATGTCTCACACAGAGTGCATCTGCGTGTAATTAATTGTTCAGCCACCCACACTGTTTTCTGTCGGAAACTGGATGTTGACAACTCGGATCAGCACCGCGGACAGCGCAAAAGCTCTCAGACCTCAGTGCAGGTCACCTGCAATCGTCTCATTTTTTTATCCAGTCAATGCAATGCACTTCCGTATTTTCGTAGAGTGAGTGGTGAGTGATTTGAGTGGAGCGGGTAGAAATCTGAGTGAGCGTCAGAGCGGTAATAAGCGGAGCGGTGCGCATGCGCTCTGAGCGGCGGAGCGGGGTGCGAGAACAGCTGTGTGAGCGAGGAGCAGGAAATCTCACTGCTGCACTCTGCTCACATGCTCTGCAGGAGACATACGGAGCTCTTACCTTTTAGATTCACTTTATTGATGCTCCATTCATAGTACACTCGGTCCGTCACCTATTATTGTCCCACACACGACACAGTACACACATACGTTCCTACTACACATCCGCGTCCGTTACAGTGATGATCAGTGTATGTAATACAGGCACTACTTGACTCTATAACATTTAAACAGGACATTAACTTGCACAAATAATTCTCAGTGTTTCCTCTATAGTTCATTTGGGTCGGCGCCCCGCCGTCGCAACGGACACCCCCGCCCTGCCGACAGGATCCCCACCCATAAATTCAAGAGCAGATTTAAAGAAAAAAAACATTATTTGATTTTTATTTTAATCAAAAAGGCGTTTAACAGGCATTCTTTTTATTAAATAAAAAAGCGTACTCTAATTTGCGCAATTTTAGAGTCTAATGCGTCACTATCGTTTCAATACATTCATTAAAATGCAAAATGCATTTCTCCTCTCCTCTGACTCTTCTCCGACCTGTCGTCTGACTATTTACGCTGCATGCTGCTCAAGCCATCCTCTCTCTCCTGCACAGAGTCTGATTATTCACGTAAAACCATTCAACAAAACAAACGCTGCCTTCAGTTAAACAGCGCAGAACAAAAATGAAACATTCACTGATTTAACTAACGCTTTCACACAGAGCAGAGAAAGAAAGGAAAAGCTGAAGAAGAGAGATTTTCATCCGATGTTCATGTGAACATTTGGGGCTCTAATTTCCTGGCGCAACTCAGGGTGGCGCAGCCTGGCGCACCCCGCGCAGTGGTAATTTCGTCCGGCGCACCGCCGTGCGCAGCCAATTTGGCAATTTGGTAGAGCGACTGCGCAGAGATGGGTGTGACGGCGCACCAGGGGGAGGTGTCGACAGATTCAGCTTGGCGCAGTGACAATTTGGTGCCAAAAAACGGCGCAGAAGGTGCGCTGAAAGCCCGCCAGCTCCAACCTGGTCTATTCTCGGGGCAGACGAGGCGCACCCGGGCAGTGGTAACTTGGCTGACAGGCGCACAGTGCGCACACGTCACCAAAACCTCACAGGCAGGTATCCAGAGTGTCAGGCACATTTCAATGCAATCAACAATCACAGCAACCACTATTTAATGTAACCGTCTGAACCAGCACATACATTTGTATCTATATTAATTGTCCCGTCACATCTGATGTCAGATCAGAGACGTTTGTCATAACTGACGAGTTCACATCTCTCAGCCAACCACAAACAGCCACATGCGCCTGGTCTACGAAATAAGAGCCCGTGATGTTCATGTGAACATTTGATCTAAATTCCCGCTCAGCGCCTTTGTGCGCGCTCCTCCGTCTGCCGGTGCGCGTAAAGACGCAGATAGACGCGCATCGCAGGAACAGTGAGGGATCATCAGTCACTTTGTGTGATTTTATAATTCAAACGGTGTCTCAATAGCTCATGTGCACGGTTCAAGTGAACACAAAGGGCTCTAATTTCGCAGACCAGGCGCAGACGGGGCGCACCTGCCCTGCCCCGCGCCTGCGCCGCGCCAACAGGGTGTGTCCAGGGCATTTTGCAAGTTTCGTGCGCGGCGCAGTCTGGCGCAGGCAGGCGCACCCACGCCTCCGTCTCTCGTACCGATGCAGGTAGCAGAGAGGGAAGAGAGGAGTCATGAGTGGGTTTAACGCAGCCGAGTGTGATCTTCACCAATCAAATGAACGCCTCTCCTCGCCTTTAAATGCGCCGCGGGCGAGGCGCAGTGACAATTTCACCTCGGTGGAGAAGAAGTTCAGAGCCGCTGTCACTTTTACAGCAACTGGGAGAGCGCAGGGGCCACCGGGCCGGGCATCGGAGGCCACAATGCGCGTCACCCTGCGGACCACCTCGCGGGACAGATGTAATCCGTTCCTGTGTCATAATAGGAGTAAAAAATTAAGTGATAATTACATTTAAACACAGCAGCAGGCTAATCCATTCATCATGCTTGTGATCCACCTGCATTACTGGTCTGTCATCGCCAAATAGCAGAACCTTTGGTGAAATTATATCTCCTCCTCATCCTCCTTGCAATAATGTACTCCATCTTTTTAGATCACGTCAAGAATAAAGATTAAAACAGAGAAATATGGGCAATCACAGGTAAATCCTTAAGACACTGAGTAACTTACATTTATTCAGCGAGCGTCTCTCTTTTTTCTTTTCTTTTGAATTTCATGAGATGAGAGAAGCCGGATACTCCTTATCGGATGATGTGGCTGTTTGTGGTTGGCTGAGAGATGTGAACTCATTAGTTATGACAAAGGTCTCTGATCTGACATCAGATGTGACGGGACAATTTATATAGATGTAAATGTATGTGCTGGTTCAGACGGTTACATTAAATAGGTTGCTGTCATTGTTTATTGCATTGAAATGTGCCTGATACTCTGGACACCTACCTGTGAGGTTTTGGTGACGTGTGCGCACTGTGCGCCTGTCAGCCAAATTACCACTGCCCTGGAGCTGGCGGGCTTTCAGCGCACCTTCCGCGCGGTGTTTTGGCACGAAATTGTCACTGCGCCAAGCTGAATCTGTCGACACCTCCCCCTGGTGCGCCGTCACACCTATCTCGGCGCAGCCGGTCTACCAAATTGCCAAATTGGCTGTGCACGGCGGTGCGCCGGACAAAATTACCACTGCGCGGGGTGCGCCAGGCTGCGCCACCCTGAGTTGCGCCAAGAAATTAGAGCCCTAAAACTTTCCACATCTCGCGTGGTTCCACGTGATTTCCCATGAACTAGCGTCTCCCCATTAAGTAGCATGTCGCAAAGTAGGCGTGTCGCAGAGTGGTGTCACTCTGCAACGTCACTCTGCGACATGCCTCTGTCTTGCGACCCCTCTCCCACAAGTACCTACCTCTTCTGGTAGCTTAATGTTCAAGTGTTTAGTTCTTCTGCCGTTGTGTTTAGTTATTCGCCGTTGTGTTTAGTTCTTTGCTGTTGTGGTTTGCACTTCAGGGCAACCATATTATAAAACCAAACAAAAACTACTTCACATAAAAGCACAATAAAACCAACCCCAAATCACAAAACCAAAAAAAAAAACAGTGCTGAAGCTGAAGACAGTGAAAGCTAGTTTTCTCTCGTTCAAAGTTTGACTTCATTTTCATGACAAATTTCAAAGTTTGTCTTATTTTTGTGGATAATTTAAGGACCTAAATATCTCACGGTCCAGGAATCAGTCTGACAGAATCATATTTACTGTGTAAATTGAGATCCAGGCATCCTTATATGTACTGTGAGGTAAGAGCATCATTATATCTCCATTTCCTTTGCTTATACCTATGGACCGGCTAAATAAAGACACCACCCTCCGGACTGGATGGTTTTATTCTCTGTAACGAAGCACAGAGCTAATCTAATGTGTGCGCAGTGGCTGTAAAGACTCTCCTCTTTGACAAATGAGCTGAACAAACCAGGACGACGGTGTTCGCAGAGAGTGAGACTACAACTCCGTCCAACAGCCTCCTTTAAGGGCTGCAGGGTTTTTTTGCTTTATTTTTACACTGCATGGAAAAACTGATGTGTTACACAGCGTGATGATGTGTCTGCAGGCCAATGCTATCTATATCACAGTGAGTCTATCTACACATCAATCTGTGCCGCTCTGCCCTCCTTTGAAGCCGAGCAGAAGAACAAAATAACAGATAACAATGTCTATTAAGCTGAAAATCACAGGGGGTTCGTTCGACCCGCTCGGCCTCCTCTGCCGGGTCAGAAAGGTCACCGAGTTTTTGGATTTCAAAGGTGTTACAGCAGTGAAAGAAAAGGGATAGTTGGCATCTTTTTGTAACATTAAAGGCAAGAGAGACATGAACAGATGATTTAATGTGTTGTTTATCTACACCACACTTCAAAGCTTCAAATACATGACAGATTATTGCAAAAAGTTTTATTTTTTTGACCTTCAGTTTCCAGATAACCTTGTTTACGACACTTTCTGCCTGGAGAGACATCAGTATTTGTCATATTAGTCCAGCCTCCAGAGAGTTTGGCGACTTAATATAGTTAGCTACAAAATGGCTTGAAAGCTCCATCCACATTTAAAAAGTCAGAAATAGCTTCATCTCAATCACGTAGTGCAAAACAGCTTCTAAAAATTGGTGTCCCACAAGGTTCCTTTTTGGGCCCACTCCCATTTTCATTACATATGCTGCCCCTGGATCTTTCTTGGAGAAGTATGAGTACATCTCAAAAAATTGAAATATGAAAAAGTTCATTATTTTTTGTCCCTCATTTCAGAGAGTGAAATCCATATTTTATATGGATTCATTACACAGATAGTGAAATATTCCAGGCCTTTATTTCTTGCAGTTTTGATGATTATGACTTTCAGATAATGAAAACCCAAATTCAGTGTCTCAGAAAATTAGAATATTGTGAAAAAGTTCAATATTGGAAAGTCATGGTGTCACGCTCTAAGCAGGTAATTATCTCCAAACACCTGCAGAGGTTTCCTGAGCCTTTAAATGGTCTCAGTCTGGGTCAGTCGGCTACACAATCATGGGGAAGACTGCTGATTGACAGATGTCCAGAAGACAGTCATAAACACCAAAGCCCATTGCTGAAGAGGCTGGTTGTTCAGAGTGCTGTATCCAAGCATTTTCATAGAAAGTTGAGTCAAAGGAAAAGTGTGGTAGGAAAAGGGGATCACTGCAGCCTTGAGAGGGTTGTAAAGAAAATTTAATTCAAGATTTCAGGGGAGCTTCACGAGGAGTGGACTGAGGCTGGAGTCAGAGCATCAAGAGCCACGACGTACAGACGAATCCTCGTCAAGCCTCCTGATCCAGAGACATGGACAGAAGGGTCTGACCTGGGCCCTGGAGAAAAAGAACTGGACTGTTGCTCAGTGGTCTAAAATCCTCTTTTCAGATGAAAATAAATCTTGCATGTCGTTTTGAAATCAAGGTCCCAGAGTCTGGAGGAAGAGTGGAGAGGCACAGAATCTTCATGGCTTGAGGTCCAATGGGAAATTTCCACAGTCGGTGATGATCTGGGCTGCCACGTGATCTGCTGGTGTTGATCCTCAGTGTTTTCTGAAGTCCACAGTCAGTCCAGACATCTATCAGGACATTTTAGAGCACTTCATGCTTCCCCCTGCTGACAAACTTTATGAAGGTGCTGATTTTATTTTCCAGCAGGACTTGGCAGCTGCCCACACTGCCGAAGGTCCCAAAAGCTGCTTCAGTGGTGTTACTGTGTTTGATTGGCCAGCAAACTCACTGGACCTGAACCCCGTAGAGGGTCTATGGGGGATTGTCAAGAGGAAGATGAGAGACACCAGACCAACAATGCAGACGACCTGAAGGCTGCTTTTAAAGCAACCTGGGCTTCAATTACACCTGAGCAGAGCCACAGGCTGTTTGCCTCCATGCTGCATTTATGCTGCAATTCATGCAAAAGGAGGCCAAACAAAGTACTGAGTGCATAGAAATGATCATACTTTTCAGAATCCTGACATTTCTGTTTAAAATATCCTTTTTTTAATCGATCTTATGTAATGATCTAGTTTTCTGAGACACTGAATTTGGGTTGTCATTATCTGTAAGCTATAATCATCAGAATTGCATGAAATAAAGGCCTGAAATATTTCCCTCTATTTGTAATGAATCTATATAATATATGGATTTCACTTTCTGAAATGAGAGACAAAAATATTGAACTTTTTCATGATATTTTAATTTTTCGAGATGTAAGGTCAAACTCCATTGTTTTGACAAACACATTTGCACGTCCTAATTTGGATTAAAAAGCAAGGATTCAATTAATTGGAATATTTTTTATATGTGTGAAGATATTAGATGTACTCTTGTTTCTTATTTTACAGGAGCTTCAACCTGAAGTTGCTTAAACCTCCTCTATCACAAAGTTCACTTGAACTGACCATCCTTGGATTTCACTAAGAAATATAACAACCAAGGTATCTCCAACAATTCTGTCTACAGTAAGACCAACATTTGTGAGAACTTTTTCGACAAACAAAGAGCATTTGAAACAAAGAGCCATTGCCATAACGCAGATTTTAAAAAGTTGTGTCTTACCATCAGGTTTGACCAGAACCTCCTTCTGACACATGTCCTGAACGTTGACGGTGCAGTTGACGATGTACTCCGGCGTGGAGCAGTCATTGTGCTTCATCTCCTCACACTGGTAACACTGGATCTGAAGGGCATCTCCTAAGCCACGAAACATAAAAGAGAAACATGTCAGGAGAAAAACAGGATGACCCAAGATAAGAAATTCAACTAACTTGATCATGACATGAGATATTTATGGTTTTAGAAGAGGAATGAAATGACCAATCAACAGGTTTACAGAATAATTATGAGAATTTTTGAAAATATTCCTCCTAATTATAGTTATTTACAAATGTATTATTGTCTAATCTTGAGGATGTAAGAGTATTGCAATATTTATTTGTTTTTTTAAACGTCACTACTTAAGTCCAAAAAGACAAAAACATTTCATAACAGTCAAAGCAAAATAATTTTTTACCCTACTATATAATACTGTTGGAATCTTAAATTCCCTGAGGTAGTCTTCCTAAGGGATTAATAAAGTTCTCTCTAATCTAATATACTATATATATATGTCACATAGACTGTACTTGAAATGTCAGTACTTACAGTACAAATTTTGATAGCACAGAAATATCCTTGGTTCAAGTTTGAATTAGTTTTTACCAGACAATTGCCCAAGTCCCTCCGATCCGAGTCCCAAGTCAAGTCAAGTCATTTGGGTCCAAGTCTCAAGCAAATCCCAAGTTTTTTCTGCTGTGGGCAAGTCAAGTCGAGTCACAGGTTATGTCGAGTCAAGTCCCTCACCATTGTTCCCCAGCCCACCTAAAAAAGCACTCAGGTTTATATCTTGAAGAGAGAAACCTTATCTTCCTAAGGTCAATGTCCAAAAAGAGCATGCAGACCTCGCCTGCATGGACTAAACCAGCATAAAGGTGTTCATTTATCCATTACAACATTACAGGTCTGATCATTTAGACTGAGGTAGATGGGAAAGGCTACATTCCATTAAAGAAATGACATGTTTGATACAAAAAAATGTGTTTATTTGGAACATTTTGCAACATCTAAATTGCAGGCTCAAACTGCCTTTCTGACATTTCTTTAAAGTGTATTTTTTAGCTGTATCTACCTTAACAAAGGCAAACAAAGTTACAGTATGAATGAACAGTGCAAAGTGCTTCTGTAAGCAGCACACAGCAAATACTTATATAAAAACAACATTTAACTTAAGAGATATCAGAATATTTTAAAAATAAGCACTCTAAAAGGAAATAAGAGCTGGGGAAAT
>JBAMNC010002215.1:0-42141 GCA_037902135.1 Cetoscarus ocellatus | reverse complement strand
TTTAGGTCCATTTCCTCATGAAAGTCTGTGTGCATCAGTTATTTTTTCAAGATCCTAAGAAATGAACTTGTTTTCATGGAGAAACCATTAATTTCCTAAATTAATTAAATAATTCAGTGAAACCCCTTGAATGAAACAACGAAGATTAACGTTTTCCAAGAAATATTACCAAACCAAAACATAATAAATTAAATAAAATGGTCAATTTTCTGTGTAACGCTTCCAAAATAACCAACAACCATACTTCAAGAAGTAGAATAAGAGCAAAGCTGCTTTAAATCCCAACTTTCCTTTAACGACATTGTAGATTAAACAAAGCAGCCCAATTAAAAAACTATTATCTGACTTCCAAGTCATTTTCTCTGAGCAATATTGACATACATGATTTGCATATAAGTAATCAGGTCACTGTCTTATTAGGATTATGTGCCAAACTGTCATGCTGTTGCAAACGGAGCTGCTGCTTGGGCTCTGTTGTATTTAATGGGGATCTAGACCTTTTTCCTTTTTTTCCTTCAGTAGCCGTGCCCATGAGGGAATCAACGGCACAGCAAATCAGAGCTCACAGCATTAACACATTAAAGTCACAGTCAAAAAAATTAAAGGTTTCAAAACAGATGGTCTTATTTTATGCAAATGCTATTATGCAAAACTTCGCCTGAGGGCTTCTGTTTTTATCCGCCTTTTAATTGGCGAAGAAGAGAGAGAGGTGCCAGACGATGCAGGTGGCAAGGTAGCCCCGCTTTCTTTTGTCACATCCTGAGAGAGACTTTTCAGGGAATTTTTATTTAGTGTTATTTCCACCAGGGCCCCGCCGCAGCCATCTGCACGCGAGCGGGAAGCCCATTGAGCTCGGTGTGAGGATGTGGATCCTCAAAGCCCGCTCAACTGGTAATGTAGCACACTTTGGCTCGCAGCGGGGACGCGGCTCACCGAGGCAACCACGGCTGAGAACTTTGGTAATAAGAAGGTGAGCATTATCCACCAGGCCTGCTCCACTCCCTCCTTTGTGCCCAGAGCGCTCTTGTCTGCTGATTAGCTCGGTGCAGTCTGGAGTATGTCAGGACAATTAGGAAATATGATCTGGACGGCTCTTCGTCTGGAACAGTCTGTTTAAGATGTTACAACTGAGTAATAAACATTTAAGCTTCTGATGTAAAGGCCCCGAAATAAAACATCCCAACTGTATTCATTTTAACTGTCTTGTAAAGAGATGGTGCCTCGTAGATATGGTGTAACAATAAACACACACAATAAAAAGACGACTTAATGGGACCTTTAAACACTTTATAAATCACCACAACAGATGCAACTGTGGCATGACATCAGCTGGAATAAAAGCAAAGCTGCTTACTGGTGCCAAACACCAGCACAGGGCATCAGTGTATACTCTAAGAAATGATGTTGGTTAAAGAAAGAAAGTTACGAGTCGTCTTCTTGATAAAACATTAAAATATTGTTGTATTATCTTTACATGACGTCCCATGAATCTCTTCTCTTTTGTTTTTTAAGTTTGGTTTCCTGGAGCTATCTTCAGTACTGTCTCATCGTCTTCTGTTGTCGTTCTGTGGGCATCACTATAGTTTTAGGCCACTTTATTAGGAACACCTTGCTAGCTCTGGGTTAAGCTCTCTTTTGCCATGGACAGCTAAGTGAATTTGTTGTGGCACGGATTCAACAAGGAATCTGGAAAACATTCCTCAGAGATTTGGTCCATATTGACATGCTAACATCACAACGTTCCTGCAGATTTGTCAGCTGCACATCCGCAATGTGAATTCTCCTGTTTCAACCACATCTCTAAGGTGCTCTCATGGATTAAGATCTGGTGACTGTGGAGGCCACTCGAGTACAGTGAACTTACTGGAATGTTCAAGAAAACCAGTTTGAGATGATTTGCACTTTGTGACATCAAGTGATATCCTGCTGGTGGTAGCCATCAGAGGACCCCAACAATTTCTGAACAGGGCCCAACAAATTCTGAAGTGCCCTGATCACCCTCTGTTTTGCTGAATTTGATCTTCTTCCTTCTGCCCGACGTAACAGATTGCCTAGAACCAAGACAAGGTGTGCAAGAACTTCTTTTATTCCGGTTACCACTGACAACCTTAACTCATTGGCCTGACCAGTTTTCTTGTGTTTTCTTTATGCACATTGTGGATAAGATTGATTTTTAGACTGTAATCCTTGACAATTTATTGATTATTTATTGATTCTCTTTTTTAATTTGCTTTACCTTGACTATTCATCAATTGCTGTTCATTTATCTACAGCATAGCACATTAACGAGTGATGCACTTTATGGAGCTTTGTCTGATTCTTTAGCCTTTGGTATTTTGTGGTTTAAGTGGTCTTCTTTTTCACTTGTGCTCAGGATTTTTCCTGATTTTCCTAATGCCCGTATTTTTTATGTTTTAGCAACTGGTGTGCTGATGCCTGCTGCAAAACAAATTTCCCACAGGATATTAATAATGTTGAAGTTGAGGTTGGACCCACACCATTAAAACTACCAGCCTGAACCGTTGATACAAGGCAGGATGGATCGATACTTTTATGCTTTTCACACCAAATTTTGACCCTACCATCTGAATGTTACAGCAGCATTTTGCCATTTACCTTCAATTGTCCAATTTCGTTGAGCCTATGTGCATTGTTGCCTCAGTTTCCCTTTCCTAGCTAACTTGGGTGGCACCCTGTGTGGTCTTCTGCCACTGTAGCCCATCTGCTCCAATATTCTGTAGACCTTGAATGTGATGAGTGGTAATTTTAGTTATCAACTATACTTATTTGTGTATAATGCAGTACTGGTTACTCATGATGAATCAAATTTAGCAGTTGTTATGTTTTCTTCATATTTCCAATTTTTTTTTTTTTTTTTTTTTTTAATGGCTGGTGGGTCACATTGAGTGAGGTGGAGGGGCCGCATGTGGCCCCGGGCAACCAGTTGCCTACCCCTGCTCTGTAGAGAAGTTTTTGGACCCTATGGAGGGAGTCTCAGACTTATGAGCAGCACATGCAAACCCCGCCTCAATCATTCCTGATGGATTCCAGTTTTTTTGGACGCTGATCAGACAAACACATTCAGAGGACGTACATGACTTTGAAATCCCTTAAACATTTAAGTCCTTCATTCTCAAACATTAATGACTGCGTTTGATGTCCGCCTCTTGCCCCAACATCAATCTCTCTGGAAATGTGCTCCTCATAAGTGAAATCAGGGATATTCTTGTGACGCTTTCCTTTTTTTTTTTTTTTTTTTTTTAACTCTGGAGAATGTCTTGTGTTTTTTGGGCGTCAGTCATCTGCTCACCAGGGGATGCGAATTACAGGAAATGGCGCGATTAACTGTTGGCACGCACTTTACACATAAAGAACATATGTGGGGCTGCTGTATCTGTGGTAACCTCTTAAAAGTGAAAGCAAAACATCCCCTCTCTGGCAGCAGAGATGGGCTTTTGGCTCGTGTGGACACTTTTTCATATCATGCCTCAGTTTTCCAACAAAAGAACAAAAACAGCCGATTATGAATTTTCACTTTCACTGAATGTTTTCCATTGCTGTCGTCCAAAAAAGCTCCATAAAAGAATCACATGCTTTTCATGCACTCTTTTATGAATTTAATATGGGGGAGAGTAACAGAGACACAAGCTGTTTCTGCCTCTGAGAGCTTGTAAAGGGTAACAAAGCAAACACAAGGTAACACTAGATGCCATGATCTGACTGCAGCCTGACCCTCTGGGGATTGCCACAAACAGCACAGCAACACCTCTGACTCTATAAATATGTAAAAGCCTTGGCATGTTTCTGGGCTCCTGTTGAGCTCTGGGCCTGTGAATCGTTCTGCCACGCCCCCTCCCCTCCTGCAGTGCTGCCCCTGTTGGCCTCTTTGAGGAACAGTGAGAGTAAACAACGTAAATAAGTCATGATGAACAGGACGGGCTGGCATATGCCCACACAGACTGAGGAAAAAGAATACAAAGTGCAGCCCTGGGGTGCTGGTTTGGTGGAGTGGTGAGCAACCAGGCACGACCCATTCTGCCCAGGTTCGAACTGAGCCTGTGGCCAGTTTGCAAAATGTCCCTCCCTACTCTCTCTTGCCCACTTTCACAAGACTATCCACTGTCTCTCTCCCTAAACCCTGAACAGGTGAGAAGTGCTGCTCTGTGATGGAGGTGCTCTTATATTGGAGTGTTGCCACACCTGAGGGCTGTTTTGGACTGAACTCTGGACCTGTATTTTGCATTTTTGCATCAATACCTCAGGTTTTATCTGTGTTCACAAGAGGGCACTTACAAGCAGACCAAAACATGTGATATGTAAGAAAATTACACCTGATTGGTTGAAATTTTACGGAAAAAAAAACATATGTGGCTGCTCAATATGCCTCGAAACAGTATAGTTATCAGTTACAATAATCATAATTAATATGATTATAAGGCTTATATAGCAATATTGACAACTGGTATGGGTTCCCTTTGCATGTGTGAGCTGCAGAACTTGAACAGGATTGATTAGGGCCAGAGTCCACAGGCAGCATAATCAGAAAATAAAAAATAATATCAGAACTAGAAAGCACTCTGAGAGCGCAAACCTCTCCAAGGTAGCTGACATATTGCTGTTACATCTATAAGCAATAGTTCCATGATAAAGTGACTATCATAATTTGATTAATTGAACCTGAAAACCCACACTTAGCACTCAGAATCATGTTGATATCATTATTAGTTAGACAGTTATTGAGCAGAAACGATTGTTTGCTAATGGTGGTTATCTGGATCACCACCAAAATCTAATCATTTTTAAGTTGGGCCATTAACAACATCTCCTGAAAACTTCAGCAAATTCTGTCCAGGAGTTTTTGTGTATTCTTGCTAACCAAACAAACAAACATACACCGGCAAAAATATAACCTCCTTTGCAGAGGTAAAAATATACATTTTTTGAAAAACATGCTGCAAAATCAGGCTTTTTCTGCCAAAACAATCACAAAATTTGCAGAAAATCCTGGCAGGGCTGTCTATTATTGTAGATGTAGAAAACTGCCTATCCTGCCATGTAAACAATTTTTTTTTTAGTTCTTAATTCCTGGATCTGCATTGGTGTGCAGATCACCACCAACGTCTAATCACTTCTTCCTTGAGCCATGACCGACATTCCCTGAAAATGTTATCAGAATATCTTGTTTTGATTGTCTTGCTCACAGACAGATAGATGGACAAGCAAACGAAGGGAAATATAAATGCTTCAGCAGTCACGCATAACCAGACTACAACGACTCTCAGGGGTTACATCACCCTGTGATAAGTTTCTATGAGTCGTTCTCCAACTCCTCCCTTTCCCTTGTTGTTGTTTTCCTCCTCTAGCAAGATAAATATCTGCTTCCATCATCAGCCATTTGGAACTGAAGAAGCTTCTTGGATGAGAAGTGAAACGTCTTCCCAACAATCTCAACACAGTCCAGTTGCCTTGTTTTTGAATCTTCAAGATGACCATGACCTGGATGAATGAGAATCTACACAGACGAACCAGACTAATGGTTTCAACTAGTTAAACAAGGAATGAAGAACCCTTCAGAACTTTCTAATTAGAATCATTTCCTCAAAATAAAACAGATGCACTGGGACGAGCGTCAGCACTTGGCCAAAGATCCATGGTCTGTTTTGTCTGCATTTAATTGCTGTTAGACTCCACTTATTCAAAGCATTCAAGGTCTGACTAAAAACAGATTCGCCAATTATCTGTTTTTATGAGTCAGGAGTGAGGAGAATCACTTGAATTATGGTGGCTGAGGCTTTAAAAGAAAGGAATTAAAAGGAAAGATGGAGCAGCCACGTGCAGAAGATGATTAATAGTGAACTCCATTATTGAAAGGCCTCACTCAGAAGATGTTCTGGCCTCCCTGGGGGGCCAGTTCACGACTGCAGGCAAGATGCACATCATTGTTTTTTTTTTATTAACAGAAATTTCCTCATAACACCCTGGCAGAGAAAACAACACCCCTGGGGGCGGCGATGCAGGAGAACGGAAGATTTAAAACACCTACGAGGCCTCCAATTAATCCTGAGAGTGTCTTCCTGATGCTGTTTTTGTTCTCTCTATAAAACTGTGTCCAAACTGGGGCTCTGAAACTGAGAGTGAGGGCTGAAATTATTGGCAGAGTGTTGTTCAGGTCAATAAAGTTTACAATTCCAGTCAGACATAATAACATGAATGAGCTTTCAGTTTTTGTTGACAGGTTTTACTTTGAGTCTTGTATTGTGTGCAGGTGACGGCACACGTGTAGAAATATTTAAAAAAACACTTTTTGAAATCTTACTTCAGTTTCTGTTGATAGACAACTTTTAGTCATATATCTGTGCGTTGATAAAGAACAACATGATGACAAATTCAAGAAAGACCCCCTGAAGGTCAATTTAGATCCTTAAATTAAGTCTCTTATGGCAGGCTGCTAAAAAATTACAATGGTAAGACCTTGAAAGTTGTTTTCATAGTGTCACCCTGAACAAATCTTGACCTAAAATGCTTAAAATACCAGGTGAAAACCTCTCACCCAAACTTGCATTTTTGTGCCTAGGCCATGTGCAGGACTAAAACCATGAAGAATAAAAATCTCAAAGTCTGGCATGTATACATAATGTCAAGGTCATTGTTGCCTCCAAGATGCTTATTTTAACCCTCACACTTTGTACCCCAAATCCTCAAATATAGACCAGGGCCTTTATTTACAAAACTGCAGAGTACCAGGAAGGTACTCTGCAAACCCAGTGAAACGAGAAATTTTTAAAACATGATAAGAAAAAAAGGAATACAATGTATTTCAAATTCTTCTTGGTCTTCATTCAGTTGAATACACTGCAAAGACAAGAAATTTAATGTTCAGCTAATAAACTTCATTAATTTTTGGAAATATTCTCTAATTTCAAATGTAATGCCTGCAACATGTTCCAAAAGAGCTGGGACAGGGGAATGTTTACCCCTTGTGTTAGATCACCTTTTCCTTTAACAACACTCAGTAAGTGTTTTGGAACTGATGACACTAAATGTTGAAGCTTGTTGAAGTTTCTGAGCCCACGTGGTAATATCCTTTACAGAATTATGTTGTTTTTTAATGCAGTGGCATCTGAGGAATCAATGGTCACAGGAATACAATGCTAGTTTTCAGCTTTTCTGCTTTCATGCAGAAATTTCTGTAGATTCTCTGACTCTTTTGATGGTATTATGATCTGAAACATTGTTCTTCAGCTGTTGAACTATTTGCTCTCGCAGTTGTTCACAAGGTGGTGAACCTCACCCCATCCTTGCTTACTGCGCCTCTCTGGGTTGCATGCACTCACCTGTTTCCACCAGAAGACTACCTGGCATATCATTGTGCCACCCTAGTTAAATATGCCTAACTAATTATTATTTAATTAGAAACAATATTATAAATCAATGTTTTTGTCTGGTTTCCTGAAAAATGGTAAAAAATATAGATGTGTTTCAAACTCTTAACATTCAACATTTTAAAATTCATACATAAAATAAGAGATTATTTAAAAAAAAAAAAATAAGTTTGTTTTTTCATCATTTTATTAAAAAAAAAACTTGTTCCTATCATTTCTGAAAAATGAACAAGCTCTGAAGAAAACATATTTTATTGCAAAAAAAGACTTTTATCATCCGCTTCTCTTTTTCTCTTGCTAACAAAATTACAATTTGTTTAAAGGTGGTTATCAAGATGGGAAGAAAGTTAATATTTCCTTTATGATAATTTTTCACTAATAAGAATGACCCTTTAACTTTAATCAAGACTATAATCAGGACTTAAGACAAATAAGAGGTGCTCGAGTGACAGAATGAGCTGCTGTCAGAGAAAACTCATCAGACGTAAGTTGGCAGCACTAAACATGAATGGGATACAAGAGGAGGACAACAGCTTCTGGTGGGAGGTTCAGCTCCAGACTTGGATGAAGTAGCTGGTGCTTTTACAGCAATGCCAAACATGTAGAGTCTGTCCAGCCAGACAGGAAGCACCATCTATTACAGCTTTCTGGATTTAAGAGCTACTGGATCAAAGGTTCGGTCATTTTGTTAACATAAGAATCCCAGAGCAAAATGAAACTTATTGTACCTGTAAATTGTCACATTTAGGTTTTAAAAAGGCCTGATTCTGCTCAAGGCTTCCCACTTGCAAAGCTCTGCTCTTTCAACTGAAGCTGCTTACCAGAACTGAAAATTTAAGCAATCAATCAAGTCCTTGTAACAAGCTAAATGGGTGAGATTTTTTTTTTTAATTGTGCAATTCACAATTCAAATGGCCCTCATTGAGAAGGACCGTTGGCATACTTATGAATAGGCAATCGGTTAAGTAGACTGAGTGCTCAAACGACAATTTGAAAGCTTTTTGGAGCCAATAATGGACTGGATGGATGTGGAGTGGACCTGAACATAGCTCATTAAACGCCGGGGTGAAAAGCTCTCAGCAGGCTCTTGACTACACGGCTCAACAGTTCCAATCACCTCTGGTGAACCGCTGGCAAGAAGCTCTGGCTAAGAGAAGGGCTCCAGTCAAAGGTGCTTTGTTACATTATTGTAAAGAATAACAAGGTATTGCCTGCTGCAAGGTCAGGGGACACATTAAGGGACATCCTATGGAGACAAAACCTAAGAATGGACCCTTGGCCAGTTTGGGCTTCATGGTAATGGGTGGATTTTTTTAACTTTGCATCTTAAGGTTGGCGTTCAGATCATGAAGAGGGCCTGTGAATACATGTCTAGCAGGTAAAATGTGCTGATTTTTGCACTAAATGTCTAAAATAAACAAAAATGACTAATTTATTGTTTTAATAAAACTCTTTGAAACATGACGGGGCTATCTACTTTAACAGCGCGTAATCTTTCATTATTTTAATACAACTTTTTTTACTTTAGCGGAAACATAACTGGCAGACATCAGGAGGAATTGATGCCTATGCAGCTCATGGTTAGCTTCCTGTGACATCCTTGGCAGTTGTGATTAGCTGGATGTTGCTGAGCTATGGCTGTCACGTTGCATGGTAGAATTTTACCTTGCACTTTCAGATGTAGAGATGAACTGTGTTAACTGACACTGGTTTTCTGAAGTGTTCCTGAGCTCACATGGTGATATCCTTTCCCCCCGATGACAGTTTTTAATTCAGTGCCACCTGAGGGATCAGAGGTCATGGGCATTCAGTGTTTGTTTTCTGCTTTGCTACTTATGTGCAGAGATTTCTCCAGATTCTTTGCAATGGTACATTGAAAATGTTGTTCCTAAAATGTGGGGACTATTTGGTTACCGAGTGGGGAACCTCTCACTTTTCGGGAATGCTCCTTTTATATTTAGTTATGACACTCACCTGTTTCTAGTTCACCCAAACAGGTGTTTTGAGCATTCCTCAACTTTCACTGTCTTTGTTGCACCTGTCCAAACCTTTTTGGAATGTGTTTCAGGCATCTAAATGAAAATTAGTGATTTTTTTTTTTTTTTCAGACGAAGTTAATCAGTTTCAAGATGACATATCTTGTCTTTATATTTTATTCAATTGCATATAGGTCAAAAACAAAAGAAAGAAAATAATTGTATTCTGTTCTTGTTTTTTTTTTTTTTTCACATTTTACACAACGTCCCAACTTCATTGGAATGGATTTCATATATGATTTACAGGTTATGCTGTATACATGCTTGTGTTTTGCTGCAAATAAACAAGTTGGTCTTCCACTTCTGACGTCCATCCAACTTTATGCTTCGCCTTTACTCTCATTTCCATGGCTACAGTTGCTTCCTGCTTCAGCCAGCTCGCTCCCTGATTGGCTGTGCTCTGGTCCAAGTGAACTCTGTGCACTTCATACACATCAGGATCATAATTTTGAAAATTATTAATATTTAAGATTCAAGTCTAGACAATAAAAAGACTCTAAAACACACTTCACACCACAGGATAAATGGGTCATCTTTTTGTTCACAGGATAATCAAGCCTTTGCGGATTTTGGTTGGAATCAATCAATCAATCAAACTTTATTTGTACAGCACTTTTCATACAACAGATGTAGCACAAAGTGCTTTACTTTAACAGAGAAAAAATAGGACAATGTATGTGCAAAACGTAAATGATAATAATAAGAACAAACAAACCCAAATTAAGCAAATAAAAAAATAAATAAAATGAAGACCTTGATTTAACAGAACTGTGTGTGTGGGTGATCAAGGAACTGTGGAAATGCTACCATGAGTTCAAAATGAGAAAACACTGGAGATAAAAGTGGAAATAAAACAGAATATTAGTTATAATATGAATAAAATAAAGAGATAAATAGACTAAGCCAAATAATTAAAGATTGTTTGGTAAGAAAGATAAAGCAAAATCTTGAATATATGATTCAATAAAACATCTTAAAAAGTAAAAAATGAATAAATATATTACTAGATTTACCTAAATAAAGTAAAAAAAAAAAAAAATGTCCTTGGATTTTCACATTTCAACTCAGTTGTACTAGCACTTTATGTGCACCAAACAGGACTGCACATATTAAAAAGAATGTGGATGCAACCCTACTAATTTATTACATTCATCCATAAGACGGAAATGTGGTGGACTGTTTTGTAAACACACCAACTGGGGTGCAGTTTTTGTTTATAAGAGTCTTCATTCAAATTAACATGTACATAGTGGAGATGGGCGGTGCTGAAGGTGCCACTCCAAACATCCTATTTTGTCATCGCTAAGATTGAAAGCCCCATGGCGACTGGATTATCATACTGTGTATTTAAATGTCTGCAAAGGAAACCCAGCTGCACCCAAGGGGGAGATTACTCTTTGAAATGCTGAGGTAACCAGTGATTTTGCCATGTCCCATCGGCCATAAAAACATTCATCTGTAACTCACGTCACTCCGGCCTGGGGTAGTCTCTATTTGGTATAATGTGTATGCACTAATGCAGCAAGACAAAAGACAGCTGGTTTTTATTTCAGTAACCTTTATGCCTCCCCGTTGGTCTTATTAACCACACACTTACAGGTTCCCACATGACTTGTTATCAGGGTTTACATTAAAAATGAATTTGCAGGTTCCAGCAGTTGATAATTCGTCATTAGGTTGTTGTAAGCCCTGCTTTATCACCTGTTTAATTCTATATGCAGATTGCAGGGTCAGTGACCTTACAGGATGTGTCTGGCTGCAGTGAGCAAAAGTGACGGTCTTGGTAATTATGCTGTAAGGGGGGCAAGGTCAATTAGAGAGGAAAATCTCTGAGTGCAATTAAATTAATGTTAATAAGTATTCGTTCCTACCTCAATTAAGTGGCTCGGCTGTCAGATTATTCAGTTATAAAGGTTTCCGAGTGGCGAAAGGAGGGCTGTTGCCACCTTAGCAGAGTTAATGAACACTTCAGCTCTGCGTCAGCCACTTAGCATTTACCCTTGATTGCCTAAAAAGAAAAGCTTTTACATCTTAAAGTCATTTTTAGTTTAAAATTGTAACAGAAAAGATCAAATCTGACCCAGATTCTTCACCAATGAGTGATACACATTCTAATGGAAAGCAGGAAACGAGCATTAAAAGGAAGACCATCAGTCAGCTGCAGACAGATAAGTGAGCAGCAGGTAATGGGAGGAAGCCAGCGGCGGCTGACGTTGGCGGTGATATCTCTATGGAGCAGACGTGATGCTTGAGAGGATTTGGGAGGCGCTGCTGGCTGGCAGGAAGCATCCAAGCTGGGGGATTGATACAGTAGCTGTCTCAGCTGCTAACAAATGTCTACTGTAAGTTCTTTATAAGTGTTTGTAAATGAGACGGCTTCAGTCTTTTGAGGAAATTCTCTGTTCCTCTTTGGAAAGAACAGTTCCTCTACTTGAAAACTACTGCCAGAAGAAGAGTGATAAGACACCTTAATCCAATTTAGAACCAATTAAGGATATATCCTAACAATGTGGAAACTCTCAAAAGCCAAAAAAGATATCACCTGCCTTCCTTCGACGTTGACTGCCGCTGTCCTTTTCTCGACAATGTGTGCCACAAAAAGTCAGAGCAGGCCCAGACACAGGGAGGAAGAGCTGTCACCGAATCCCTTATCATCCGCCGCAGCATTGTGGATGTCAGGACTCCTGCTCTTTTCATTTCTTCCTCCCCTTTTTTCTCCTCCTCCCTCCCACCTCGGCCGTTTCCCCCTGGTATTCAAGCCGTTTAAGCAACGCATATAATCTTCAACCACCCAGCCAGCCCTAAGCCTCAAAGAGTCGCCCAGATACGGGCAGATGGAGGTGAGCTATCAGCTAACCTGTAGCTGTGGGCCTAAGGCGATAATCATTTCAAAACTGCAGGGGGAAACAGTTTTAATAGCCCCGTAAAGGTAACGTTTGTCCGCCTTATCACACCTGGCAGATGCATCGAGGGGAAGGGAAGGGGGAAAGGAAAACAGGGGGAGGAGGGAGGGGGAGAAAGACTCAGCTGATAACAGTCCCTCCCCAGGGAAGGATGAGTCTGGAATTAAAAAAGTGCTTCCTTCAGGAAAAAGTTTAGGGGATTAAGGTTGGACGCTTTTACCCTCTGTTCCACCTGCAACCCAACCTCACCTTAAGTCATCCTTCCTCCTGCTCCAGACAGCTGTTAACCTCTGGAATGAGCCTTTATGAGCCCTGAGATGTATTTGACATATATGCTGTATCTTAGCCCAGAGGGTTCAACTCTCTTGCTTCTTTGTACCATCATGACTGAATATTGCTCCGTTTGCCACTGTTCTTTTTTGTTTCATTAATAAATTTCCCATAATATGAGAAATGTTGTTTAAATATGCCCTCGGGGTTGATGCTGCTTCTAAGTGGCTCAGGCCTTGTCCGCACACAAGCCCTTTGGATCCAGCTGCTCTGCAAGGTTCATTTTGTTTAGACACAAACCCATGCATAGCAGGAAATGCATCCATTTAACAAAAGCAATGGTTTGCTGTTTTGTAAATATAACTTTTGAAGAGCAGTTTATAGTGATAAGAGCCCTTCATTTAAATCAAGTAAGCAAGGGAAAGGGCAGAGATGACAGCATGTTTCCATGTCATGTTTTGTTCTTCTTGTGATTGAGAAAGACTCATGGGTCGGGAATTTAAAAAACAAAGTCCCTTCTTCAGTAATACACCTTCCCTTATTCTTCGTCTCACTCAATCCACCTCTTCACTCCTGGAATGGTCTTTTATGAGCCTTGCAGTATGTCTGAAAGACATGCTGTGTTTTCACCCCAGGGCTTTAGCTCTTTTCTATTTTTTTAACCATCCTGACCGGGCATCACTTTGTTTTCCACATAACCCCTCATCCTCGGTGTGCTTTACCGTCCGGTGGCACGGCTGCGGTACGTGACACTACACCTGCCTCCCCCTAAACATGCTTTGATGTTGGAGAACTTTCCGTGACGGGCTGCCCTAAATTGAAACACCAAACCTGCAGTTTCAAAGCCCCTCTCGGTGGGTTTATACTTGACCTGTCGGCTAAGTCACGGGTGATTCGGAAAGCTTCACTTGATGTTTTATGGGGAGCGTGGCCCTCTGTGCAGGGTTACAGCAGAACTATAATATTCCACTGTGCAGAGACCTGGACTCAATCTCTTACTACAGCTCTTGGCGTTTGAAGGGATTTCTCTGAGGCCTGTTTCAGACTCTTACATCAGTCTTTTGTGCACTGTATTGGATTTATATTTGACCCCAAACTTCACTTCTGCTTCTATATAAAACTTTTATTGAGTGGTTATGGAAAAATTTATTGTTTTGTTTATTGTTCCCAAACCAAGAGAGGACAATTTTTGGAAAGAAAGATGAGATATTGTTAAAATACTTGATGACTGGCGGCTTTTTGTATCATTTATGCAGGGGTTGAGCTCTTTATTAAGTCAGGCCACAGCTAAACAACAGCAAAACAGCAGAGTTAGTTTCTATGACAGTGGACTTTGGGTCAAATGAAAAGCTTTGGGTTCCAGACTGCAAACTTTCCAAATCATCATACCTTTGAAAATTGGACTTTACTCACATAGACGTTGCAGCCATGCACGATTTTATTGACTTAAACAACTTTAGTAGACTCCTGAGTTCTGTTTGTGTTGCTCACTCTTAACATTTGCAAACATACCTTCGCTTTATAGCCTAGACCAACTTGGAGTAGCAACCCCACTTCAATGACTGCTTCTTCAAGAGCGACAGACCATTACTGTGAAATCTGTTCAATAAAGTAATTGCATGTATGTTTCCATCTATTGTAATGCCATAAATTGTCAAGTACTAGGGGCCGTAAACTACGCTGTGGAGTGAATGCAGGGTCAAGAGGTTTCTTTCAGATGATGTCATGTCACTGGTGAGAAACCCTAATGGGCGGGGAGGTGATTACTGCACAGAGAGACGCTGTCAAATTGCCCAAGTTTTGTGTTATTTATGGTGATGCCCGCTGACCACATTTGAAAGAAAAACACTATCAGGTAGCACCAGTGCACTCAAAAAAATGGTTTGTTGAATGGACATAAAAAAATCATGGAAATGATTTCCACGTGATTAAATGGCTTTCGCTCAGCATTGTACAATTCTGTTCATCAAAATAAATGTAGTTGTGTTGGGTCAACTTAATTGATTAAGGTTGATTTAACTTGTTCAAAACGGTGAAGCGCAGCATAATTAAATATTGTTAGCCTAATTTGCAAGGTTTGGCTCCAACTCATTTATTACATTTAAATCTAACTTAATTTACTTACGTTGATCCAAATAATACACTTGTTG
The DNA here is from genome assembly GCA_037902135.1 of Cetoscarus ocellatus. NCBI lineage: Eukaryota > Metazoa > Chordata > Actinopteri > Labriformes > Labridae > Cetoscarus > Cetoscarus ocellatus. Next base: position 27,400 of record JBAMNC010002215.1, on the reverse strand, counting down.
GTTCAACACATGCAAATTACGTTAGCCAAACACTTTTTAATAATGCTTCACCCAACCATTTTGAAAAACTTGAATCAACCTTAATCAATTAAGTTGACCCAAAACAAGTACATTAAGTTGAAAGAACAGAACTGCACAGTGCTGACTGAAAGCCATTTAATCACGTGGAAATCATTTCCATGATTTAATGGAGTAGATTCAAAGAAAACCTTTTGAGTGTTACTGAAGTCTTGGTGTTACTTTGACATTTGTAAGTTAACAATATCAGAAACCTTCCATAAAGTCAAGTCTCAGGATTGGAGGGGGGAGAAATAACACAAAACAAAAGGAGAAGGTGCAATTGTGTATTTTGAAAAATACAACATAAATTTTTACATTAGCAGTGCAGTTGTTTTAGAACAAAGAAGGATACAGAGTGTCACTCAAAAATACACTCACATCATTCAACATTTCACATTGCTTACTTCTGCAGTTGCACCTGGCTTAATGAGATTAACCTACATCAATAAAACCTCGACTCGACATTAATAGTGCATCTAGAAAAAGTACCATAAAAGAACAGATGAGTTAAACAACTCACATTTCTCTTAAAGGACACTTGCAAACAGCAGCAGTTTAAAGTGCTAATGACTTTAAACATCAAAGAACATAGAACTTTTCTGATAATTTTTTACATAAGCAGTGCAGTTGCTTGTGAAAACAAAAGGATACAGAGTGTCACTCAAAAATACACTCACATAATTTAACAATTCACATCGCTAACTTTGCAGTTGCACCTGGCTTAATGAGATTAACCTACATCAATAAAACCTCTTGACTCGACATTAATAGTGCACCATAAAAGAACAGATGAGTTAAACAACTCAAATTTCTCTTAAGGACATTTGCCAACAGCAGCAATTTAAAGTGCTAACGACTTTAAACATCAAAGAAAATAGAACTTTTCTAACCGTAAGGATGGAGAAAAACAGTATCCTTAATGAATACAGGTTACGTTCTAAACTTTGAACATCAACTTTTGCCAATGCACAGAAGCCTTAATGACTGATTTCACTCCAAGCTGGCTCTGTGAAGCCACTGGGACAGCTGAAGGTGCAGCTTTTTCAATGATTAAGTTTTTCAACGGGAAAGCAGGGTTTTGAGAACTTGCACTTTGTTGGATAATTTATTTCCATCCAACTCCATAATGATCTTCTGCAGGACCTCAAACGTATACCTGAGCTCCCGAGGGTAGCTCAGGTTTAGTGCGTAGACAAGACCAAGCAACATTGCCACAGCAAAAGGTACATTACCCAAGTCACCCATCACCTGAACCCCCTCTAGAACAATACCGACTTCTTCAAGTGGGTCGATGAGCTCTGCACCTTCATGGCGAATCACAAAGATTCCGAACACAGTCTCTGTCAGGGCCGTCTGAGTGCCCTCCGCAACATCCTGTGACAAATAAACAGGGACAATGATTTATTGTTGATATGAATTGAATTCCATTTTTAGAGCTTACAATAAAACGTATCTTCATTCACATAATGCATTCACATATTCATAACATAAGAAAATGTGTTAGAACAAACATTAGCAAGTGATATTAAACTGTTTCACTGTATCACTGAGCTACTTCACAAGTAGGCCCCACCCATGACCTGTGTGTTGCAATCGTATGTTCATTGCTTATTATTTTAATCAGAAGGTCTACATTCTCAGTATGGCAAAAAGAGAAGGGTAAATGTTTAAGTATGATGTGTGCTATTGTCTGAGTGGGAGAGACAAGATAGATTTTTGCATACTGGCGGCTCCACAGCTACTGCTTGTACATTCTGTCAGGTAAGGTGGTGTTCTTAGCAACAATGAACAATGCGATGACACTGCAAGAAATGCACAGCTACTGTTCTTCAATGTCAAAATATGTTAGTTTCATGCCACAAAAACAGTTTTTCCATAATTCAGGCGAGATGATAGTCATTCAGACTTTTAATCTGCTCTCAATAGAATGAATTAGAAAATGTGATCCATTATATTAGTAGATTAGATTACTGAAGAATAACAAATCTACATCTGCAGCATTTCTGTAGCTATAAGCTCACACTTAGTACCCATCAAACAGAAAGGAGCCATGGCCAAATACACAGTTAAGTCAAGAGTTCCTAGTCCAGCACAGCTCCAATCTGCTCCGATGATTCCATCAGCAAGGGACTGGGGCACCGTCATGTTCACAGTAAACACAATCAATGCAACAAGAATACAAACAATGTAATGTATGAAATTCTCTTGTGATGGCATTGCATTGATTTCATTCACTGTGAACAATGTTTTGGCCAGCAGACTGTAAAAACAGCAGCTGTGGAGCCTGGACAAATGTCCCATTAAAACTGACATCACAATAGTTTCACACACCTTACTATGACAGTGACTACCGTGAGAGGGTCTTTGAACAAGCAAGTCTGGTAAAGTCAGTATTATGTTGTGAAAAGTGCTACTAGATAAGAGATGCCTAAGTTAACCTACCAAGTATTCCTTCACCATATTCTCTGGATCTTCGTTCAGGTATGTGCAGAGACCTTTGAGGATGCATTCTCTTCTGACGTCAATCGAGTCAGTCTCAACATGCAGATCAGAAAAGAGGGAAAAAAAATTGGATTACCATCTCAACAAATCAGCAGATGCTGTTGCTGTAAACCGTGATTATTGAATGTGTTTATAGCTATGTGTACTCTCTTTCTTAAAAAAAAAAAAAAATGACAGATATAAACATTTGTTAAAACACTATTATTTACCACCTCACATTTTGTTGTCATGTCAGTCTTTATATTAATCTAACTTAGTTGAAGATGTAGTCTGTCATCTATTCTATTTGCCTGAAAATAGAAAATAAACATGTATATCTTAAATAAGAAAAACAGACCATTCCAAAGGACTTAACATGCTTTAAGGATAACTACAAACATTGTGGACAGTGTACCAAGAACACCTGTTAACTTCATGACAGACTGATAGCTTCTTTCAGAAGTTGTCAACCACTCTGATCAAATGACTCCTGGATTTAGTACTCAGTTATTTCTACAATGGCCAGCTTTTCATTGATGATCCTATGATATCATACCTGAGTTATGGGTGCCATAATGGTCTTGATCTTTCTCCCCTGAATGCCCCCCTTTTTTTCATACGCCTTCATCAGGTTAGTAGAATGAGCATCTAGCTCAGAGAAGAACTTCGACTGCAGATGGACTGTTGTAATTCTCTTGAATTCTGCACTGATCTAAAAAAATAGACAAACAAGATAGAACAACGCAGCTCCGTCTCTTTAAGATATGTATATAAACAATAAGCTTGAAACAGGAGACTGTCCAGGTGTCTAGGGTCAACAAAATGCAGGTGAGAGGCAGTCTCATCAAAAATCAGAGGCACTCTGATGTAGATAAATATCCTTTCTTTAGCAGGGATACTCATTGCTTTTCAACTCCTTAGTCTTCTTCAAGACATAATGGGATACAATTCACAGGTTCCCTTTAAATGTATGGTGAATGTCATGTGACATGGTCGGGTGATGCAGTCACATGACAACATAAAACCTAAAATCAATGTAAAACTGAACATACTAAAAATTGGAAGAAGTGGATATATAAACTTTTCAGCACAACAAACACAAAAATGGGATAAATGACCTGAGTAAACAGCAGAGCAAGAAAAACAGAAAGAATAAAAAGTTGATGTGACACAATATATTGAATGGATGTAATTTAATAAAGCACACAAAGAACTATGAGGGCTATAAGGCAGCTTTATCTGTAAGAAAGAGATAAAATGTATCTTGAAGTATGTCTGAAAAGACAATAAAAAAGTATTGACATCAATTGTAAAAACACTTTCTTCTGAGACCAATGGGTTTTTACATCAACTGTGCGAAATAATAATCTTCTCACATCTCTTTCTTTCCAGCCCTTCCGCTCTTCTCTCCTCACAGCTCTTCCCCTCCTGCTCTTCCTCTCCTCACATCTCTTTCTTTCCAGCCCTTCCGCTCTTCTCTCCTCACATCTCTTCCCCTCCTGCTCTTCCTCTCCTCACATCTTTCTTTCCTGCCCTTCCTCTCTTCTCTCCTCACATCTCTTCCCCTCCTGCTTTTCCTCTCTCCTCTCCTCACATCTCTTTCTTTCCTGCCCTTCCTCTCTTCCTCTCCTCACATCTTTCTTTCCTGCCCTTCCTCTCTTCTCTCCTCACATCTCTTCCCCTGCTGCTTTTCCTCTCCTCACATCTCTTTCTTTCCTGCCCTTCCTCTCTTCCTCTCCTCACATCTTTCTTTCCTGCCCTTCCTCTCTTCTCTCCTCACATCTCTTCCCCTGCTGCTTTTCCTCTCCTCACATCTTTCTTTCCTGCTCTTCCTCTCTTCTCTCCTCACATCTCTTCCCCTCCTGCTTTTCCTCTCCTCTCCTCTTCCTCTCCTCACATCTCTTTCTTTCCTGCCCTTCCTCTCCTCACATCTTTCTTTCCTGCCCTTCCTCTCTTCCTCTCCTGCTCTTCCTCTCTTCTCTCCTCACATCTCTTCCCCTCCTGCTTTTCCTCTCTCCTCTCCTCTTCCTCTCCTCACATCTCTTTCTTTCCTGCCCTTCCTCTCCTCACATCTTTCTTTCCTGCCCTTCCTCTCTTCCTCTCCTCACATCTCTTTCTTTCCTGCCCTTCCTCTCTTCTCTCCTCAAATCTCTTCCCCTCCTGCTTTTCCTCTCTGCTCTCCTCTTCCTCTGCTCTTCCTCTCCTCACATCTCTTTCTTTCCAGCCCTTCCGCTCTTCTCTCCTCACATCTCTTCCCCTCCTGCTCTTCCTCTCCTCACATCTTTCTTTCCTGCCCTTCCTCTCTTCTCTCCTCACATCTCTTCCCCTCCTGCTTTTCCTCTCTCCTCTCCTCACATCTCTTTCTTTCCTGCCCTTCCTCTCTTCCTCTCCTCACATCTTTCTTTCCTGCCCTTCCTCTCTTCTCTCCTCACATCTCTTCCCCTGCTGCTTTTCCTCTCCTCACATCTCTTTCTTTCCTGCCCTTCCTCTCTTCCTCTCCTCACATCTTTCTTTCCTGCCCTTCCTCTCTTCTCTCCTCACATCTCTTCCCCTGCTGCTTTTCCTCTCCTCACATCTTTCTTTCCTGCTCTTCCTCTCTTCTCTCCTCACATCTCTTCCCCTCCTGCTTTTCCTCTCCTCTCCTCTTCCTCTCCTCACATCTCTTTCTTTCCTGCCCTTCCTCTCCTCACATCTTTCTTTCCTGCCCTTCCTCTCTTCCTCTCCTGCTCTTCCTCTCTTCTCTCCTCACATCTCTTCCCCTCCTGCTTTTCCTCTCTCCTCTCCTCTTCCTCTCCTCACATCTCTTTCTTTCCTGCCCTTCCTCTCCTCACATCTTTCTTTCCTGCCCTTCCTCTCTTCCTCTCCTCACATCTCTTTCTTTCCTGCCCTTCCTCTCTTCTCTCCTCAAATCTCTTCCCCTCCTGCTTTTCCTCTCTGCTCTCCTCTTCCTCTGCTCTTCCTCTTCTCACAAATCTTTCTTTCCTGCTCTTCCTCTCTCCTCTCCTCAAATCTCTTCCCCTCCTGCTTTTCCTCTCTGCTCTCCTCTTCCTCTGCTCTTCCTCTCCTCACATCTCTTTCTTTCCTGCTCTTCCTCTCTTCTCTCCTCACATCTCTTCCTCTCCTGCGTTTCCTTTCTCCTCTCCTAACATCTCTTCCTCCACGGTTCCTCTTCTGTTCCTCTGCTCTTCCTCTCTCTAAATCCACTTTGTCAGAGATGGCCAAGCCCGCCAAACAGACCCATTTGTGGGGCATGCATCCAGGGATGTGACTCCATTTTTTCATTTATTCACTTACCTCACGCACACTGAAGAGAGCGGGCCACCTTGTTTTAAATACAGCAATCATGGGTGCTTCTTGTACTACTTCTTGCCTTCTGTATGCAAAGGTCCTGTCCATCATTGTTGCCACCTTGTGCTCATTGTTTTGTTTCTTTACTTCTGAGAGGAGGGCCTTTCTTGTTTCTTCAAGTGTCTCTGCTGTTTCACCAGCTGGATACAGGGGGCAGTAATTCACTTCTGCTTTTTTGGGCTTCTTCACACCATAAGCAGGACTGCATCTGTCATCAGGTTTGTGTTTTAGCGCATTGATGGAAACTTCAGGGCATCCCAGCCGTCTCAGCTTTGTTCGGTAGTTGGCAAGTTTATACTTGAGGCTCGTCTTCCATCCGCCATACCCAGTCACTGAACCTGGCTCTTTCAAACATGGGTGTGTTGTTACCAGAGATTCTGCTACTTCATCAAACTCCCTGTCAGTGGGATACACTTTGTACTGAACTATTGTTTCAGCCAAGCCATCCAGAATGGCAGATTTAAGTTTTGTGTTCGGATTCAACAAAGCTCCAGTGTCTTTGAAGACAGTGTTGGCCCTGTCCAGCTGTAGCTGGGCATCATAAGAGAATTGGGGCATCTGAAAGACCATGGGCCATCCAGAAGATCTCGAGGAAGTGGACTCAGGAGAAGAAAGGATGTCTGTATCAAATGAGCTGCCAACAGATGACTGGGATGAGGAGTCATTTGGAGGGTGGGAGATGGCAGTGTCTGAGGAGGGAGGGGGTGGGGCAGGTTTAACTGAAGTAAAGATGATCTTGACAGTGCTTTTGTCTTGAATTTCTGATATGGAGACCAAGTTTGTGAACTCATTCCCAAACTCTGCATCCATGAATTGAAGCCTGAAGTCGCCTTTCACTCCACAACGTCCCCTTATCTGTTCTATGAGTTCAGTGACAGATTCAGGCATTCCTTCAGGAATAATTAATCGTCGTGAGTCATTTTCTCCCAGGATGATTCTCAGTGTCACTGGGGCAGCCATTTCACAAGAGCCTTAATTAAGAAAGAGAAAGTAAGGTCAATGTAGATCTGATTATAACAGTTAGGACAAACCAACTACACGATATCAGCACAACCACCACCAGTAGGTGGAGGAAGAGGGAAAAGACAAGTGGTGCTGTTTGTGGCTCTATGTCAAGCTACTTTGACCTAACTATTAAAAATAACACCTAATTTGTTTAAAATAGGTTTTAAAAATAAACTGGCAAATAAATGTGGCATTGTAAAATCACAGTTACATGAAACAGCCCTCTGACTAAAATTATTCCCGACAAAATGACGTATAGCAGTGGTTCTCAATTAGTCTGGCTTCGGGACCCACCATCACCCCTTACTGACAAGCTGCAATGCCAATTTTGCACTTCCCAAATTTATTTAATGAAAATATGGTGCAGTTTGAACTAAGATTGTTCAGAAAAGTACAATATAGTAACATAGTTTAATGACAAACCAAAAGTAACAACAGGTGGTGCAGAGGAGGGGAGCATTTTCCTTTAAGGTCAATTAGCCGAAAACTAAAACAAACATTAAAAAAGCAATAAATAATATAATAAATAAATAAATAATCCAACTACTGAGAAGTACTTGCAAGAAGACTAAAAATTATATAGGTTTAGAAGGGTCCAAACTAAAACCACAGGATTTTTTCTAACCTTCTTTTTGTTTATCTAGGCAAAGGCCTATGGCCCTCAGGTCAGCTGATCACTTTAGGGTCCTGACACATTAGTTGAGAACCACTGATCAATAGGATAACAAACCTTGAGTTTATCTGTCTTTTTAATGTCACTAGTCGAAGGCCTCCAACATAGTAATCTGCCAAAGGATAGTTATCGGCCAGATCATCAAGTTCAACCAGAACAGTTTCCCTGGCTGGACATACACTCAGTTCAAAGGCTCGGAAATGTTCCCTATACCACCCAGGAAGCTTAAACAACATGAAACACAGAGTATCCTGAACAATACAAATATGGACAATTTCTCCAAAGTTGGGGAGTCCACTTGTAGACCCATGTGCAACAATCATGCCATTTCTGAAATTTACACCTTTGCTTGAGACACACTTGGTAAGGTGGATCTCAACTGTACCAGGGAATTTCTGTTCAACAGCCTCTGCCATTGCTTGTCTCAAAACATCCAAAGGCACTGTTGACACATTTGTGACCTCTATGGGTGTTTTTTCAAAAATCAGTGATCTCAAGTGATATGAAATCATTAGCTGATGTTTTGTAGCTAGCGAGAGAGGCATGTTTTTAAAGCAATTGGTATGCCGTACAACCTGCTTAAAAAAACTGTGTTTGGCCTCAAAACGCATGGTCCACAGTCCTACAAGAGGCCCAAACATCCTTATGAGTTGAGGATAGTGCTCTAAATAATGATGTTTGGGGAGCATCTGCACATCAGGAAAGAGCCCTTGATACTTTTGTCTGTGATCTGAGATCTTGCTCTCAAGATAGGCAATAGACTCATCTGTGTGTGTCAAAGCGACCACAAGCTCAACAATGTCTTTCAGATCCATCAGTATTTGCCATGCCATTTCATCTTCTGGCACCAGATGCCCAATCATGGATGAAAGCAGTCTTAACAGAGACCAATTTTCATGGGCGTTCCCACCTATTGTTGACCTTTTTGAAAATGTTTTAGGGATCACATGTGGCCTGTTGGTCTTGTCTGCCCATTTGTAGGGGAAATTCAGGATGGCTTTGTTAAGGGTTTCAAGACTGAAATATTTTTTTGATATTAGCAATCCCAAACACCGTGCAAGCTCCACTGGTACTATGCCCTCAAAAAGGTCATGCATAATGTCTGGAGGATAACCTGTGAGGACACTGAAGTGAGCAAGAGCTTCAGTAAAAACACATTGTCTTTTCACTCCAAAACAACTTGCACCATTCTCCTGAGCCGATTTCACATGAAAACTGTGGAGTTCTCTTGTCCTGAGAGTAAAGGCACCTGATCTTACCTCTTTAGTTTGGATGTCACTCCTTGTTGCCGTGCAAAATCGGCAGACATAACCACTTGTGAAGCTCTCATTAAAACCTGCAATACTATGAGCCCCGAGGTTATCTGCCACAACAACCTGAACCGTCCCTTTAAGACATCTGCCAAGTAATGGAATGAAAACTCCCTCTTGTTCCAGAGTTTTCATGTCTCGTAGAAGAGGGTTTAAGACACAGTCATAACCATACTTGGTCAGATCATCTGTTTTACACAAGACCGCCAAGAAAATTGATGAAAGCGATGAATGTGAACCTGGAGGCAAATTACCTAAAGTCCAGTAGATCCCACAAAGCTTATGCTTCCTGCGAGATGTACCCAGGGGGTTACATACCTCAAAATCATCTATGTATAGGTGTATCAAAATTCTGATATCACCCCCTGACAGAAAATGATTTTGCTGGAAGTGTGAGCCATCCCGAGAAGATCTGAAAATGTGGTGTTCACCAGTGTCCCTATTACTCTGCTGTGATGTGTCAGCTTCAACAATCTTGTCCACAACATCTTTTTTAAGAAAGAGCTGCTGCAAAGACTTCAGCACAGGCACATACTGAAAACTTCTGTTTTCCTTCTGATCAAGAATGTATTCAATGGGTTCTACTATGTTAAAACTTGCTTTATAATACTGGTTGCGCAGAAAAGTTGAACTTAGGGGAGCTCCCTTTTCTATGGCTTTAAGCAATGGGTTAGATGTGCAGAGAGCACTGGCTACTTCAGCTAGCACTGACCTTTCAGTTGTAAGGCTATGTTTCTGAAATGCCTTTTCAAGAATGTCAATGGAGAGGGGCAAGGTTGCTGAACTTAACAAGTAATGCAGTTCCTCCAAGAACGCATCAATTTTTGTGCCTGGCACATGTGCAAAATGCTCTAACTTCAGCAACGCTCCAGCAAAATTGTTCTCAATTATTTCAGGCAAGTTCTTGGTTCCACCCACACCACTACTTGAACATGCACTCTCTGCTTCAACTGCAGAGTCATCCTGACTACTTGTGTGTTCCACAGGACTATCAGTGGATTCTTGTGAAACTTGAGTGATTCTGACAATGTCTGGTCTGAAATCTTTCGATGTATGGGGGCTGTGTTTCCTATTCTTGTGTGAGTGAAATGTTCCATATACATTTGTCTGAAACTTGCAACCCCCAAACATACAACTAACTGTTTCATTTTTCTTCAAATGAGTGCCAATGTGCAAAAAATAATCTTTCTCTGTGGGAAGATCACTGCAAGTGCACAGATGACAACTATATGTTGACAATTCTTGTATCTCCTGTGTGTTTTGTTTAGGGTGGATTCTACACAAATGAATGCGCAGAGCATTCCATGTCTTAAAATTACATGGGCAGTTAAAGTGTGGGCATGGGTAACGTTGAACACGCTGGTGTTGAAGTCTAAAATGTTTTAAGAGTTCATATCTACTGATTAGCGATAAACTACACAACTTACAGCTCCACATCCCAACCTAACAATACAAAATTGCCAAATCAAGTTGCATCTGGACTAAAAATGGATCGTAACAATGGATGCTCAGGATGACTCATTCACTGTTTCAGGCATACCACAAATCATGAACTTGATGATGGCCAATAACCTCCTTTACCAGCAGTCACTGGGGTGTTCTGATGGCAGACCGGTGGATTCTGAAATAGGCCATAAATAAACACCCATTAAGATACACAATTTCTCCAGTGCACCAGTCTATCTATACATAAATTCACACAGATATTTAATACGTGAGATCCCTTCTGTCCAAGGACAAAGTGGGACAAGTTGAAGCTATTTTTTTAAATTCTATGAATCTCTTGTGAGAGAACACTTTTACATACAAGTGCAAATCCTCTGGCATCTTGAAATAGGTTTATCAAATTCATCAGTTTACAAAAGCGGTAGAATACATGAATAAACCGGTACAAACACTTACAATACATATCTACAACAAATGAGAATGAATATTGCAGGTCTTACCACAGGCAGTATATAAGCTCCAGAGTAAAGAACTGAGGAAACAGGAGTTACACAGCTGCACAGCTTGTCTAGGTGCTTCTTCACTGTGTTTTCCAGGAACTTCGGGTAAAATGGGATGCAACAGGCTGCAATGAAACAAATAATGCCATTTCATTTTCGAGAAAAATTATATGCTCATAATATTGAACAATTTAATGATTTCAAAATCTTAATTAATAGACCTATAATAACTTTAAACAATCACAACCTTTCACATATTCCTTGTTTGAGAAAACTAAGAACACTGTGGTAGTATATTGTTCAATAAATGCTTGCACTCTGACAAAGAAAAAAAAATAATGACACCTAATATTCAAAACATTTGGAATTACGGCAAGAATATCACAAAAAATCAGCATGATTATTTTGATCAATACTATCCAGCATAAATGACACAAATATTTACTGATTCTGTAAATATGCATTTATTCAAATCTCTATAAAAGTAAAACCACAAAGACTTTGCCCTTAAGTACTGATAAATGTGTATGTATACACACACACAATACATGTATATATATATATATATATATATATATATATATATATATATATATATATATACACACACATATATACATATACACACATACATACATACATCTCAAGCTGGATATGAAATTCTAATCCTGCAGACTCTACACTAAACACAAACTTGTGTGGTCAACATCATTTTTTATAATTTATCATCATTTTTTTTACACTGTTCCCCGCTGTCAATCATTCGCTTGGCCTTACCGTCGCGTTGCCCCCGGTCTCTTTCCCTCTCGTCTTCTTCCCTCCTGTTCGTGTGCTGTGAGTTTACCTCCCCCAGCGCGGACACAGAGACAATACCACACATATTGACCATTCACGTGCGGCTTACAGAGGAAAAAGAGAGCGAGAGGAAAGCTACTTCCAATCAAGAGCCGGCCCTCGATGTTCATTTCTATGAGCCCATACGTGCGTGGCCGACACATTCACTTTAACGAGTCGGCTCTAAGAACCGATACGTTCGTGGCCGACACATTCACTTTAACGAGTCGGCTCTAAGAACCGATACGTTCGCAATCTTCACATCACTAGTTTAAACGAAATACGTCTACGCTGATCCAAGTGATGGTGTAATCCACACTTTGTTAGAGAAGTACAGTTAAATAATGTTGTCTGTATTTTGGTCTATTCCCAAACAAACGGTCTTCCGCCGCCATGGCGAAGTTCAATGTGAATGTGGCTGAGAGTTGAGAGTTGGGGGGGCAAGTGCTGCATTCGGAGGAGTATTCGATACTATTCTCTGATTTTTGATAGACAAGCACCAAAACATTTCCTCAAAGGAAAATAGAGTACATGTATATCGCTGGCCACTACGCACGTTAAAATGAATATGGCACTGACCTTAAAGTCGGCGGAGGTTAATATCAGCGGATGAGCCCGCGTGCCATAACAGAGCAACAAATTAATTCAGACTACTTTAAGAAAATGGCTTGCTAAAACACTGCTGAAATTGTTATTTAATCTGCTGATGACTCAGTGTTTGTCATCTTGTTTGCCATTACGTAGATGAAAACAGATTTTCTTACCTTTTCCAAACGAACTCGGAGATGTACCACATGTGCAAACTCCGCCATTGACTTTGTGTAATCTCGCGTGATTATGTGATCTCGCGAGTTAACTGCAGCGCTTACATGTGCATATTTAATTTTAAATCCTGTAGAATTGCAACCAAATAAGAGAGCATTAATTCTTTGTTTTGAGGGATCAAATCATAACATTTCTATATTTGAGAAAATAGGTTTAAAGAAAAATAGCTTTTTATTTGTTTGTTTTTTACACTTTTTAAGTAATTTATGCAGTGAACATGTGCTTCATACATAAATATTAATACAGTTTGGGATTTAAAAGTTGTATTGATGTATGGCAACACAAAATGCTCAAAAAATGGCTCTACAGCAAGTAAAATGGAAAAATATGCTCTGGTGGACATGTGATGTCATAAAGGGTTAAGAGCATGTGCTTGAATCTGGCTATATTGGATCATGTTATTTCAACACGACTAAAAATAGTTCATGTTAATTTGAGAAGTTTCATGCAAATCCTACATGATTTAAACACATTCACCTTTGAAACATGGAATAATTTAGTTCAAATTACATGTTACACTTTTGCAGATTCAAAAATCTGCTGTTTTCTTTTTTTGAGTGTGATGAAAAATAAAGACAGTTAAAAACATAATTCACCTATAAAACGTAAGCAGACACTGATTTAGACCTTTTGGTATGACTACAACCATGATGCTTTATATTCGACCATTACCTGATGTAATATTTTCATAAATCAAAGATAACAATAAGTAGAGTAGAGCTGTTCTGCTGTTTGTGTTATGCAGATATATTTTAGTCTAAAAATAAAATTATAAAAATATTGTTTCTCATGCAAACATGATGGCATTCGCTCAATCCTGGGATGTTGACGACAAACAAAAAATTGCAAGACTCTTATAACCCATCTTTTTGCTCTCTGTATTCTCTGCAGGTCTATTAATAACCTCAGGTTGTGTACATCAGTCGACCGATGTTAAAAATACTTCCCTCTAAAGTGTAGGAATCATATCCATAGAACTAAATTAGTTTGTTCAAACCTGCTGTGTGCTGGTACAATGTTGGTACGGGGGCATGGTGGATCCCGGTTCGGCTGTTGATATGATTGGGGAATATTAGGGAGCCTTTGATTGTGGGGCTGGAGACTTTGGGGACTGTGCCTGCATATGGCGGATTGCACTTTCGGTGGGGTTACCTGAGGGGCGCAGGCCGATGCTCATTGGTGGGATTTTTTGTTGTTTCTGGCACTATGGGTTGGGGCTCTGTTGTGTTTTTGGACCATGTCAGTTGCCTGGGTCTACATTGTTTGTGCACATTTTCTGAGTGTTTGGTTCTCTTCACTTTCCTTAAAATGTTTCACTTTCATGAGCACCATTGGTCTGAGAGACAGTAGAAGTTCTCTTGCTTAGGTTCTTATTGTGCCTCGGTTTATTCTATCATTCATTTTCTGATAAGTTCCTTCTTCCTGCTTTAAATCTTGTGCTTTGCTGTCTGTATGTTCTTGTCTGCTTGTCAAAGCACTTCACAAACCTGTGTTTGTAAAAGCACTATACAAATAAAGCTATTATGATTATTTCCTCCTACTGATTCACATTTTACATGTCTCATTGACTGACCCCATCTGACCTCCACACCTTAACTGTAGTATGTGACCAAAAGCAACCAGTACATGAAATATTTGGCATACAGTCAGCTTTTTACTGTTATAAAAAAGAGGGTTTCTCCATCCTGCTCCTTGATCTGTCTCTGGTGTGCAGACTCTTTCTGCTGGATATTGGCGAAAGGTCTATTTACAGCTGAAGTCGCTTCAACCCTCCATCTATTTCTGCCTAGAAGATTTACCCCAAACAGGAAAACAAGCTCTTAGAGTTTCCTTCTTTTCAAAATACAGTTGAATTAATTGAAATAATATCAATGCAGAAGCCAATTCACCTCATACAGGCTATACAACCTGCTGGTAACATATTTCTCCTCCTGTTTTCTCTTCATCTCACAAGTACTTTGAAAACTTGAGGTTCTCTTGTGGTCTTGTGGTCTTGTTCTGCAACCTAAGCAGGGCTGTGCTATACTGTGCAGATCTTTCAATATGCTTCCAGGGGGCAAGGATATGTGCAGTCGGTGGGAGCAAAGCTACAGCGCTGACCAGTTGCGGTGAAAATTCAGGGAAACAAGTTGCTTTTCTCAGAATATGATGCTTAAAAGAAACCAGTAACCATCCAACACTGGGTGTCAACCCAGGTAGTTTCTTTTTTTTTTTTTTTTTCTCGGAGTGTTGCATCAAGACAATTATTCAAGTATCCACAGCAATTTTAGGTCAAAAAGCAATAATATAGTGTCCATCGTTACTAGCGTTGTTCCTTCTTTTGAAATTTCACTTTACAGGTATTGTCCTCATTTTCCATACATGTCTTCACTTTCCAGTTCTTGCTCTCTGCCTTAGTCCTTATTTCAGTCTTCTCTCATTGTCCATTTCCAAGGTTCATTGTCCTTCTTTGATGCAGCACCCTCTTTTTTTTTTTTTCCCTCCCCAGAAAAAACCTCCCAACAAGATCCAAGATAAAATATTTCAATTACATTTACGTTGTACCCTTATACTTAGGGAGTCCTGGGTCAGTTTTTTTTTTTTAAACATTAATAACAAGATGTATTTAACCAGGAACAGAAGAAAGTTCTTTATGAAACATTAATAAAAGGATGTATATAACAAAAAAATAAAATAAAAAACATGAGAGAGATTTTGCACCTCAGCAGGAGGGTGAACCTAGGAGTTCTGAGATAGGTTTGAACAATGCTTTTGTAGTATAGTAGACAACCTTTAATATCATTTGCATTGTGGAGTCAGGGGGGAGACAATCTTCCATTTTTTTTTTTAACCCCTCAGATAGACTGGGGTTTTTTAAGGAAGGACATCCATTTTGACCATATCTTATTAAACTTATCCAATTGTTGATTAACTGAGCAGGTGATTTTTTCCATCATATAAATATCACTGACTGTATTTATCCATTCTTCTACTGTGGGGGGGTCAGGATTCAACCATCTACGGGTGATACTTTTCTTTGCTGCTGTTATCATTATTCTAAATAATTGGTTATTAGCATTCCCGTTGAGGGAGTAGGCTCTACCCAGTACAGATGTTTTAAAATTATTAGGTAGTTTTGTTTGGAATATATCCTCCATTATCTCAAACACCTTTAACCAGAAGGGTCTTAATCCAGGGCAGCCCCAGAATATATGGTAGTGGTTTGCCTCCTGACCCCCACACCCTCTCCAACATGTAGGGTCCATTCCAGTATATTGAATTTTTTGCTTTGGAGTAACAAAGAACCTAATTAAATATTTCCAGGAGAATTCCTTCCATGTATGAGAGTTAGTGCATTTCCATTGTAATTCACAGCAACTATGCCACTCCTCTTTTGTTATGTAACACTCACCCTCTTTTTCCCATTTGCTTTTAATATAGTCTGTGGAATGACCCTTCTTGTTTAGAAAACCTTTATACAGTCGTGAGATTATACCTTTGTTAGATTCACCTGAGTAAGCCCTTATTATTTCTTGCAATACTGAGTCCTCCAATTCTATTGGGTGTCTCTTAATACATTAATCGTAGTAACTCCGTACCTGTAAGTATCTAAAGAAGTCTTGCTTATCTAATGCAAATTTTTCTTTTAAAATTTGGAAATCTTTCATCTGTCCTTTGTCTGTCATTGAGTAAAATGTTGTGATCCCTTTGCCTTTCCATACGCTAAATCTTGTATCTAATTTTCTGGGTCTAAAGTCAGGGTCATGTGCAATCCATCTAGTTATCCATAACTTATCTGTTAATTTGTATTCTGTCCTTATTGTGTTTTGGGTTTTCAGTTGGTTTTTGAGCCATGGATTTTGTACTCCGTTTATAATCTCTGTTATGTTCTTATTTCCTAAAGTTGCCTGAATTGGGATATCTTTAATCAAGGTCTTTTCAATGTCCTTCCATCTGGCTGTATAGTCTTTGTTACACAGATTTAGGAGAGGTTTAAGTTGGGTCAAGTAAAAGTAGTCTTTCAGATTTGGTATAGCAGTTCCTCCTTCTTTTTTCGAGAGTTGTAGGGTTTTGAAGCGTACTCTTGGCTTTTTTCCCTGCCAGATGAACTTCGAGAGGATCTTGTCCCACTCTACAAATCGCTTAGATTCAATTTCAACTGGGAGAGCCTGGAACAAAAACAAGAATCTCGGGAGAATATTCATTTTGACTGATTCTGTTCTTTGACTAAAGCTTATAAATGGGTTGGTATTCCATCTTAATATATCTGCTTTTATCCTACTCAAAAGGGGGTCGTAATTTATTTTTTTCACTGTGTTGATCTCATTTGGTAGCAGTATGCCAAGATATTCTATTGTAGCTAGATTCCACTTTAATTTGAGTCTGTCCTGAAGCTCTTTCGGCGGGGTATAATTCAACTTTAGGATTTGTGTTTTTTGGATATTTAGTTTATATCCTGCGTATCCACCAACAGATTCTTACAACTTAAACAATTTTGGTAGGGAATTCGAGGGTTCTGTTAAATATACCAACACATCGTCCGCGTATAAAGCCACCTTGTTTTCATCCTTGTCTATGTAAATTCCTTTAATATTTTTATCCTGTCTAATCCATTGGGCCAGTGGCTCAATGTTAAAGAGCAAAGAGAAGGGGAGACAGTCCACAGCCCTGCCTTGTGCCTCGCTGTAATGTAATAGGTTTTGTTAAATATCCATTTATTTTAATTTTGGCCATAGGTTTGTCATACAAAGAGTTGATTGCATCAATTAGATTCTGATGAAAACCAAATTTTTTGAGAACATTATACAAGAACTTCCAGCTTAGTAGTCAAAGGCCCTTTCGGCATCTAAACTAACTAATATTGCCTCTAGCTTATTCAGTTTTATGTGATTTAATAAATGTAGAGAACGTCTAATGTTTTCGTGTGTTTGCCTCTGAGATATAAAGCGTGTCTGATCTGTATGTATAAGTTCAGGAAGAACCTTTTCTATTCTCCTTGCCAGAATTGATGTGTAAAGTTTGTAGTCGACATTTAGGATGGAGATCGGCCTGCATGAACCGCAATCTAATTTGTCTTTGCCCTCTTTAGGGATAACGGTTATAACCGCTTCCCTCCATGAAGGAGGAATCTGTCTGTCTTTTAAGGCTCTATTAAAGATTTGAAGAAGGCTAGATTTTAATTGATCCCTGAAAGTCTTATACCATTCAGGGGAAAATCCATCTGGTCCTGGAGATTTGTTAATTTTTAGTTTAGAAATAGCTTTACCCAGTTCTTCTTCTGTTATGTCTTATATAAGTCTTTGTTTCGGTCTTCTGTAAGGGTAGGTAGATTCAGGGAGTTTAAGAATGCCGTCACCTTCAGTTCCTCCTCTAACTGTGATTGTGTGTATAACTGTTCATAGTATTTTTGAAACGTGAGTTGTATTTCTTCTCTTTTTATCTGTAAGTTTCCTGTCATAGGATCTTTTATTTTGTATATTGAGCTATCTGCTCTTTGTTTCTGAAGTTTCTTGCTAACAATTTTAAAAATTTCGAACCACTCAGATAATAGTTCTGTTTCGTGAAAATCATCTGTTTTTGTATTTGCAGGGCATATAAAGAGCTAATCTCTCTTCTAATTTCTTTTGATTTACCTGTGTCTGATTTTGGATCTTTTTTGTGTTTTGCTTCAAGCCCCCCCAGTTCTTTTGTCAGCCTCTTTAGCTTATGTTGTCTTCCTCTTTTTTTATTTGCACAATATGAAATAATTTTCCCTTTAAAATATGCTTTTAATGTATCCCACACCATCTCTGGAGCAACCTCCCCATTATTATTTTCCTTTAGAAATTGTCTTATTTCTTTTCTTATAAGAATTTGAAACTGTTTATCATTAAGAACACTTGAATTTAATCTCCAGTGCGTTTTTCCTTGGTGTCTGTTCAATTGAATAATAAGAGAGACCGGGGCATGATCTGATAAATCTATGTTACCGTGCTCGCTTTGATGTATTCTGTGTCTGTCTCTCTTAAAAATGAAAAAATAGTCGATTCTGGAACACACTATGTGGATGTGAGTAATGTGTATAATCTTTGTCTGTTGGGTGCATATCCCTCCAGAGATCTAAGATTCCCAACTCTGACATGAGGATTTAAAATTTTTTATGAAGTGGAGTTAGTGGAGTTAATTTTGTAGAGTCCATTTCTGGATTAAGGCGGATATTCCAATCTCTTCCACAAATAAGAATACTGGTTGCTCCTGACATAACGTCAAACATTTTCCTATACATAGAGATGTCACTGCCTGGTGGTATGTATATGTTGAGTATTGTTAACTCGATGCTTTCTATTTTTTCTGAAACCATACCTGCCTTCTTCATCTTTTATCTCTGAGCTCATCTGAAAGGGGACCCTATCAGATATTAAAATGGCGACTCCTCTTCTATGGTCCGTTTTATATGATGAATAGTAGACTTTTGTGAACCCCATTCTTTTTAGTTTTTCGTGTTCTGCTGCGTTGAGATGTGTTTCTTGTAGTAAAGCAATGTGCGTTTTTTCTTTTTTCAGTTTACTCAGGATTTTGCTCCTTTTAACAGGGTTATGGATACCATTTATATTATATGAGATTACTTTAAGGTTTTGATTGTCTGTCATTGTCTTTTCTTGTTGTCTTCCCCACCCCCCAGTCCCCGTTTAGTGCTCTCTCTAGAACTTTGTACATTCTTAGAACATTTACAACCCTTATAAAAAGAAACAAAAATATAAAATGAAAAGTCTTTAGCTTCTGAGACAAAGGGTCGATGTAATCAATCCTTACTGATGTTAAGGCACTTATGAAGGGATATCCCTCTCTTCACTGTGAGAGGGGCCCTTAGAGATGGATGCATGTCCTTATCAAACATGCCTGCAGCATTTTTTGTGTCCCGACATCGTTGCATTATTTTCTAAAGGAGACATCCATTTTTAATAGAGAACCGATTCAATTGTATCAGTCTTTTTAACAGAACAATGGTATTACTTGATAGGACCATGGAATTAGAAAACATCTTTTTAAACCTTTCCATGCTTCAATAAACCCAGTTCAAAGACATGATAGCATAATTGAGTCGGATTCTTCATCTAGAACAATGCATTTAAGTCTACCTCTGTGTTCATTTTGTTGTAGGGAGGTTTCTCTTAAATTCCTGAAGTTTCTCTTTGTAAGTCTTTGGTAAGGCTTGTCCCTCTCGCTGTACCTCTTCATCCATTCTTGCTGGTCCCGTTGGATTCCCCACCACCTGCCATGTTGAGAGGAGTTGCAGCTCCCTGTGATCTTTGTCAGCAGGTTGAGGGATGATGGTGACCGGGAACCCCCTTGAGACCATGTCCTCTGTCGCTTCAGTTGCACTCTGATACAGCTGAATGCCATCCTCGTAATGGACCCGTAGCTTAGCTGGGTATGGGGCTTGAAACTTTATTTTCCTCTCCTTCAAGACCTTCTTCACTTCGATGTATTCTAAGCGTCTTTTCTGTACAGCAGCAGGGTAATCGTGGTCAACAAAGAAACGAGTGTTTTTGTAGTGCACAGTTTTTTTCTGCCAAGCTCTTCGGATAACCTCCTCTTTTACTTTGTAGCTTGCAAATTTAGCGATGATAGCCCGGGGTCGTGCTTGTTGTTCACTTGGCCTTGTTGTCAGAACCCGGTGGGCTTGTTCTATCTGGATCTCCTCTCCCTCCGGAAAGTCCAAAGCCCTCCGGAGCAGCTCCTCCAGAAAAGTGCAGATATTTTCCCCCTCCTCATTCTCAGGGATCCCCGAAACACGGGGGTTATCTCGGCGAGCTCGCCCCTCTTGATCAGTCAGCTTAGCCTCTATGGTTGGTATTAGCGTTGAGATAGCCTGTACTGCTACCTTGGTTTCTTCGATCCTGCTTTCTGCCTCCTCTAGTCTGCTGTTCGTTTTCTGTAGCTCCTGCTTGATCTCCATTAGTTGCTGGTTATTGTCACGTCTGAAGTCTTTTATATCGCTCAATATATCGCGCAGGGAAGCACCCTTGACTTCATTATTGACAGTCTCATGTACTGGGGAGCTACCCTGGCTAACCTGGGTTAGCGGTGGCCATTCTTCACCGTTTTTCAAGGTTGTTGCTATCTGTATTCTCCTCGTTTGCTTCTTAGGAGCCCTGTTTTCACTCATCTTGGTTTTTAAGTCACTGTTGAAGTTATTTTCAATAATTACAGGGCTTTTTTTTTCTTTGTTGGGGAGCGCAAAGTCTAAGCTGCCATCTTGTGCGTGACCCGGAAGCACTCTCCCTATCAAGGTAGTTTCATGTCAGGAACAGAGTTATTGGTGGCTTAGTTTGGAGGGATAGTTGTTCATAGGTTCGGGGCCAAGCTCCTGTCCCATGTTGATTTGTCTTTGGACAAGTCTCTTGACCCTAAATGGCTCCCATGGCTGTGTCAGTGTTGTGTTAGTGGGGTATGAAGGAGAATGGGTGTGTTAGCTGATTCTAACAGATGACGTGAAAACAAATTTCAACCTTCTTTCAGTAAATATGACTGTTAGCAGCTGTTAGTGGCTAATTCTCAGTAAATTGGCATACCAATCACAATCAGCTGCTGTTGTTGAGCACTGTCACCAGACTTATTATCGTTGTCAATGCATTTTGACCCTTGTGTCAATGCTTGCATGCTTTGAGTTGGCCTTAAATTCAGCACAGGTGTCGCATAGTCCCACTGCTGGTCCTCACCTCAGCTCTACATGCTCAGACCACAGAAGAAGACTCAGCACACGCACAACGACCTCCAAACCTTGAAGGCTGTCACACAACCTCCATCAAAATAGAAGAACCACATGATGACGACTCATCTCCAAAATGTAATAAAAGCCCAATAATCCCTCAGCACATGAGAAAAAACTCGCATGTCAGAACAAACTTTTCTCCCCATCACCTTGAGACCAATTGGGCGGCAGAGCGTCCTCCCTCCGATGACTGATTGTCAGTAGACATGTACGGCTGACAGTGATTTCTCCTTAATGGCTGATTGAGCGTGTCACCAGTCACACCATAACCTGCGGTTTGATACGCTGCAGGCCGAGCCGTTTGACAGCCGTGACAGCTACTGTCACCCTCAGTCAAAGCAATAACATCCCTGCAATCAGCTGGAGATGAAAGAGCGTCCGCTTCCAGTGGACCTCCACTTGCACGAAAAAAGAGAAAATGATTGCAACATCTGCTGAAGTTGGAACTTAAAGAAAGAAGAAAGCGGGTGAGAGGGAGTGGAGGTGATCTATTACTGCGCTCACATCCAGATGTAAAGCAGAGGTCGTTCTGCTGGGCGCCCCCCCCTGTAGCGAATCAGGTTTTGAAGTGTTTAGCTGTGTTTAACACTCCCATTATGCTGCAGGGGAGAGATAACTTTCGACACACTGATCTCTCTCTTTCTCTTTCTTCTTCTTCTCCCTCTCTCTGTTTTCCCATCTCAGAGGCATTGAGATGGTTGCTATCTGCACCTTTAATACGGTAATTAATTCTCTGACACCCGTTTCATCTCACTGGTGTAAATTATTCTCTAGCATGCCTCCAGGTATTAGCTGAAACCCTTTATTTAGAGAAGAAGGAAGGTGAAAATTAAAGCTCTGGAAGGAAGTGAAGCTGGTTTGCATGAGAAGAGTGACCGATTTGACAGCTTAAGAGGCCGTCCACACAGGGACGAGTTTAGGAGAATACGCACATTTTTATTGTTTGGATGTTTCGTCCAAATGGAGCACATTTTTGAAAACAGGTCCTGGAGTGAAGAAATCTCAAAATTTCCAGAGTTGTTGACCTCATAGCCCTGCCACTCCCTTAAACAGCATGCACTGAACCCAACAACAACAGACAAAATGGTGGAATACAGTGTTGCATTTGTGCTGCAGAAGTTACTGAGCACGTTTCGGCTTTAACAGCTAAATCTTCTGCTCCTCTACAACGATTGTTACCAAAAAAGGAGGCACAGAGGACAGCATACCTCTTCTTCTTGTTTTGTTTGTTCACATTGCATGTATCTTAAAGTGCTAGGCCTTGCATATTAACTGCAATGTTTTCATATGGAAGGACACAGTTCTAATAATAATAATAATTTTATTTATACTGCACCTTAAAAAAGTTTAAAAAGTGCCTAACAGAGAAAACAAAGACACAAACCCAGAAACAATAAAAAAGTCAAACAAGAGGGCAGGAAGGAAATGCAAACTCAGAGGGTCGAGGAAATTACTGCAAAAAAGGAATGTCAGCAGTAGCCTGCAAATACTTGAAGGACATTATGAATATACTTGATTAGTCTGATTAAAATGTCAACAGAAAGAGTATCATTAATAAAAAAAAAGATGTTAAAATGGTGACGATGATGATAGGAACAGAGTTACTCAATGAATAGATCGATAGATGAATAGACAAAATCACATCAGGGAGATTGGAAGATTAGAGCTACTACATGTAAAAAGGGAGAAAATAAAAACATGGAAATGTGGAAAAAACTGGACCAAAAAAGTTGAGAAACCAGTGAAGGGAACAGGAGTAAATGACTAAATAGTTGTGAAATAAATAAACAGATAAAATAGGACAAAATAAATCACCAACAAAATGCATAACTAACTAAATAAAGCATTGCATATAAGCAAGTCTGTAAAATTAAGTTTTAAGAAGTGAATTAAAGGATCTCACTGATTTCGGCTTATGTCCTCGGGCAGGTCGTTCCAATGTTGAGGTGTTCTGACAGAAAAGTCTCGATCACTTTCAGTCTTAAGCCTAGACTTTGGAACAGCCTGCCTGAGGATCTGAGGCTGCAGACTTGCTAATTAAGAGTCAGTTGTTCAGGTATGTAGTTTGAGGCTGGACCTGTAAGTACTTTAAAAGTGAAATCTTAAAATTTGTTCCAAAATGGACAGGAAGGTCGCGAAGAGAAGCGAGAATGGGAGTGATGTGATGCCATATGTCGAAATCAGTTCTGAAACATTGCCGTGTTTACAGAGAATGTTTTAAACCAAATTTTTGGTTTAAAACACCTCCAAGGGGGAGCGGGCAAGAAGGAGCTCAAAAACTTACCGGAAAGGGTCAAGAACCTCCTTTAGCAATGAATCCAAACCACAGCTCGAGTGTTTCACTGAGACCTTTCGCACATGTGTAAGACTGTAGAATAGGAGTGCATTAAGTCACCTTCAAAAGTTGTTGCATAAACAGAATTTAAAATGTCACCGCCAGGATACGAGTGTTAAGTGTTTAATGTTGGAGGGGGTACTGATTAAAGTAAATCCAGTCCCTGATCCGGTATTATGTTGAATCACATACAAAAAACCCAGTCATGGATCATTTCTTCGTTCTCCTTGACTGAATTATGGAAAATATATTTTTGGCTTCCACATTTGGAGAAACAGGGCATGTGCTTAATATTTAAATGAGACTAATCCTGCATGGTTAAGATGCCCTCTTAGGCGTTTTTGTTCTGCCAGAGGAATGGAAGGGTCAGTGTTCCGCATCGTGCCGCTCTGACACTAATACCCAGAGGCTGACAGCAGCGTCTGGAAACTCTGAAAATCTTTTGTTAAGACAAAGATGGCTGTCTGTCTGTCTGTCTGTCTGAAACAAAAATAACAAAAAAACAGCACTTCTCTCTGCTGTTTTTCATCTTGATTGCTCTTGTGTGCATGCCAGTACAGATTCAGAGACATTTTTCTTAATGTTAGCTTGTTTATAAGAACAAAGAGAAATCTCTCGGCAGAGTTAAAATGAATCACATGAGCGGCATTCTCCTGACATGAATTCTGAGTGTTCTTAAAGAGTGAGCAAAATCACTGAAACAAAAGTTTGATTTTATACTTTGTGCTGAACCATGGACGATTCTGTCCCTGCAGCAGATTTTAATGTGGAAACAAACAACATAAAGGACAAGAGACCCAATTAGTATAGCTGCACTACTTACAATGTGGTAAGAAATTAAATCTCATGTGAGGGTTAAAAAGTCATTTTTCATAAATGTGGCTGCTCAGTGATGTTCAGTATGATGGGCCATGGGACCCAACACGAAAGGCTGCCTTTTGGTTTCTGGAGCTCACTGTCCTGCTTTTGCTAAGAGCTGTTAAACTAAACAGACGTCCATCCCTACCTCTCAGTAGTACTGGAGTTGTCCCCACCTGGACCCTGCATGTATGAAGCCTGCATCTGTCAAGGTGGTGATGCTGCAGAGAAAATGAAAGGCAATAAAGCAAGTTTTGTAACTTCTGAGTGATGCAGGAGTGACCTTGCAGTGCAGATGGATCCATCTTGCAAAGCTGCAAGCCAAAACAATTAGGCTATAAGTCTGCAGAGGTAGCAGGAAAAGCAGGAAGAAGAGGGAACCAAGACAGCAAGAAGTACCTGCTCGCACAGAGATTAGCATAGATGCTGCCAGCTTCAGCAGCAGAGACTGTTGATGCCCTCTGATGCACGCTGCCATAGTGCACATGCTTTCTCAACTGAACTTTAGCTCCAGTTGCTCACACACGGAAAGAAAAACTGGTGGGATATAAAAACATTACCCCCCTCTCAGTGAGAGCATAGATGTATTATAGTTTAGACTGAAGTTGTTTATTGGTCCAGGCTGTAAAGATGTGTATTAAGGCTGTAATAAACGTCTTTGCTTCACGTACAGTCATGAAGTTTTCAGGCTACTGCAGCCAGCTTCCAGTGGACACTCGGGGAACTACAGCTTTTGGCACTTTCACATGGGCCTCCATTTACAGCCCTGGAGGTAGCTGCCTGTTCAGTAGCAGTTTTTTTTAGATGTGGACTGTATTTCTTTATTAAATGAAAAACAAATAACACCGTAAGCACTTCTTCATGGAAAGGATATTTTCACTCCACTTCTGACATGTTTTGGTGGCAGTTGGTTCAAGAAGTGGCTCATGTTATCATAATTATTCATTTAGTTGCCTGAAAAATGCTTGGTCTGAGAAACTGTTCAGAGCCTGTTTTAAGAAGGACCCAATGTGAGATATTTTCATAACCTCACCTTTATTTGAACCCTGTGTCCAAAACTTGACCTCACAATGCCTTACCACCTGAACTTAACTTATTTGTTTAAAGTTTTTTTCAACTTACATTAAGAAATTAGACCAACTTTACATAAAACTTTATCAGGATAGTTGAGATAACTCCTTTGATTGTTCATAACACAACTAAAAGTATTTTGTTAATAATTTATTTAATGCCAGTAATTTTAAGTTTTCATTATTACAGTGTGGATCAGTCTGATTACAGACATTAAATTCATCTTTTCAAGGTCCAAACTACAAAGATACCAAGCGGCTCAAAGCGAGGTGGCCCAATCAGAGTCCTTTGAAGCAGGAAGAGGTGGGAGAAATGAGCGAGATGACAGCAGAAAGTTACTGTTCATGCAGAGCTGGATGATGTTTCCTAACAAATGATATACAAACATCAACACTACAAACTTCTCTATAGAAAGGATATTTTTGCTCCACTTCGAATATGTTTTGGCGGTAGTAGCACCCGCCTACTACGTTATATGATTAGCCTGTAATGAATGTGATTGATGGAACGATTGTCCAATCACCTGCCAGATATGTTTTTGAAAGGTTCTGCACCTTCCAAACACTTTCTATGGGCTTTTTTTTTCAGATGGACTTGTGAGTTACATCAAATGGTCCATCTGGTGTGTCAGGTTAGTTTCACAGGGCCCAAAATTCCTGGCAGCAGTCCTAGAGGAGACTGTATGACCAATACATGAATGATGTTATATCTGCTTGTACAAGAGATTTGGCTGTGGTAAGCTTGAAGATCACTTTCACTCTTCATCTTCATTTAGAACAAAAACACTGAGGAAAGTTGAACCATTTGTTTGACTGTTGAATTAATGAATGTATTGTACATGTGAACACTAAGGCATTATTGTGTAAAGTAGGGGTTATATTATGGTCTTCTCCTCTCTCATGCACACTGGGCCTCAGCTGGAGCAGCAGACAGCTCTAACAGCACCCAGCATCCAGCAGGAGACTGCTTTCAGGTCCTTGCTAAATCTCACTTGCCTTGATAAGCCTTACTGCTCACTGTTTTTCCTTAATTCTCACCGTTTGGCTACACTTCACCAGCATCCAAATCCATCTTCCTAATCCTGCCTCTCCCCCCTCCTTGGCACCTCCCTCCCCTCTCTTCCTCCTCTCCCCTCCCTTGTTCTTCATGCAGCTGTCTTGTTGCTCTTAGACAGATCAGCAGTGGTGGAAGCTTAGCTGCAGCAGCTAGCCTTAAGCCCTCCACATGACTCCTGAGTTTGGACGGAGTGCAGCTCAGAATCTGTGGTGGAGGAGTTTTCAGCAGCTCCGATGCCTCCTGCTCATGGTTTCAGCTCCTGTCTGTCTCCCGTGATTATAAGCATGATGGACTTAGGCACACTCTCAGTTGTAATTTAGCTCTCCTGGAGACGTCTGAAAGTGAGCTTACTCCAGATTTTCCCTCATTTTGCTGTGCTAGACTATCCAAACATTGAGTAAGAGCCAGCTATCGAATGTCAACGTCCGTGTCCTGTCAACCATAAGATGTTGTGTTTTGGGTCGTTTCCTCTGGTTGGCTTGAATTTCCTCCTTTTTCACTCCTTAAACTACACCTACCACATCTGCAGCTTTTGACAATGGGGTCCTAGTCCTTGTCTTCAGACAAGATGTCTTTCAGTTTTAGCCAAATTTTCATCATTTTTACTCTTTGGACTTAAGTATTTAATGGTCTACTTGTAATTTTTCAAAACCTCATCTACTTTAAGGCCATTATAGTCACTTTCATTTTTGACGTTTAAATCCATTCTTTCGTAAAAGTATGTTCTCTTTCAGTTAAATTCATTAAATCTTTCTTAAAGTGTTCTTCTTCCTGACTCCA
This sequence comes from Cetoscarus ocellatus, assembly GCA_037902135.1. NCBI lineage: Eukaryota > Metazoa > Chordata > Actinopteri > Labriformes > Labridae > Cetoscarus > Cetoscarus ocellatus. The sequence continues at coordinate 84 of JBAMNC010002215.1, read as the reverse complement.
TCCTCTCTGTTTTACATATCAGGCCATTACAGTCTCCTCTAGTTTGAGCTATTTATTCTGTAAATTTGCTTTTTCCTGGATAAA
>JBAMNC010002214.1:0-40141 GCA_037902135.1 Cetoscarus ocellatus | reverse complement strand
GCTCTGCCTTCCAGGGTTATTGTTTGAAGGTTAGACACAATCTTTTCTGTCCAGATTCTTCCCATTTAAACTAGTCCATAAAAAGAAGTACTTCAACAGCACAAACCTTCACCAAAGACACTTCCAACAAAGTCCAGCGAGTTATTATCAAAAATGTGGAAAACTGCCCTAACTCGATACTGTTAACAAATCCTTGAAAACATTCCTGGATCAACATTTGTTTTAGATCAGCACCAGAATCAAATTCAGTTCTCTCATTTGCCATGACCAACATTCCCAGAAAATGTCGTCAGAACAAACTGAGAACTTTTTCAGCTATTAGCAAAAATGTGGAAATACTGCCTTATCTCCAACATTTACAAATCTTTTAAAAATATCCCTGGACTGGCATCTGCATTATTATCACCACCAAAAATCTAAGTAGGTCTCCCTTGTGTCATAACTAACATTCCCTGAAATGCTAACAAAATCCATTGAGAACTTTTTGAGTAATCCTCCAAAATGTGGAAAACTGCCCTATGTAAACAAATCCTTTACAAAATTCTTGTATTGGCATGCAGATTCAGATCGCCACAAAAATGTCATCAGTGCAGAGCTTATTGTCATTATCTCACACTGTTTACAAATCCTTTAAAAATATTCCTGGATGGCATCAGAATTTGATTGCCGCTGAAATCTCATCACTTCTTCGCTGTGTTGTGACCAACATTCTCTGACAATGTAATGAAATTCAGTTGAGAATTTATTTTGAGATATTATCCAAAATTTTGAAAACAACCCTATCTGGAATGTAAACAAATCCTTGAGAATATTCCTGGATCCACATTTGGATTAGGATCATCACCAAAATCTGACCACTGAGACAAGTTCAGGCATATTCACTAAAGGTTTTATCATATCGGTGTTTTGTATACACAGATCTGACTTTTTGGGAGCCAATAAATGCACGTTTTGTAAACACGGTCCAGGGTGATTAAATCTCAAAGCACTGCCCTTCTGTGTTCTGTGTGAACAATGAACATTTTCAGAGACAGTGGTTGCCCTGCTCTCCCTGAAACCACATTCACTAACCACAAAAACAACAGAAACAATGGCGGAACAAAGTGCTTTTAAGACCCCAGTTACACTGGGCAGTGCTATTTGGGATACAAGGTTTTAATCAATAGAAAAAAAAATAACTTTTTTAAGAAGGCACTTGGGCAGAAAACCCTTTAAAAAAGAAATAGAAGTCTGGGGTCAGTGCTTCTGTCTTTATTGGCTTGGAATGATGCAAACCTGTATGTCCTGTTTCATATCCTACCTCCTGTGATTGATGACTTCATTATTTGTTTAAGAGTTATGATGCTAGAATTGTTCCAAAACAAACTAGAAAGCATTCGGCAAGTGCAGACCTCCGCCAAGTGCCACAGTTCCCCCCTATTTGTCATTGTGCACCATAAATATAAGTCCCACATTTATTTTGAACTACATTTATAAATTCCTTGACCATGAAAACAATCATTAGCAAACTGGATTCATAATGATATCAACATTAGTTCAGCAGTTATTCACGAAAAACAAATTTTCCGTAATGGCGGTTTTCTTCTGGATCTAGCTCCCTAGCTTTTGAAGATACAGCAAATCCGTTGGCATATTCCAGATTCCACAATGCCTTGGCTATTTCATGGTGTTTGTTGCATGTTTATAGCTTCATTTGTTCTCTTCCTATGATGAAAGTCCAAAGGTCCCCTATTTTTTCATATTCAGGATCATAGTATCCGGAATTATTCCTTTATCCAGATCAGTCTTTGATGTACTGTAGAGCATGTTAGAAACTTGTCCTGTATTTTTTTTCCAAGTGCCCTGACCGTTATTTCTGGAGTTATATGCAGAAATGTCGAAAATGGCCCTATCTCCCAATGTTAAAGAATCCTTTAAAAAATTCCTGGATCCAGACGGAGATCCGGATCGCTTCCAAAATCTAATCATTTGTTCCTTATCCCAATCCGGACATTCCCTGAAAATTTTATCAATATCCGTCCATAACTTTTTGAGTAATGTTGCTAATTAACTAACTAATGGACAGACAGACAAACAAACCCTCCCAGAAACATAACCTCCTTGGCAGAGGTAATAATCTTCAAAAAAGATGTTAATAAAAAGTGATGCAAACCATTTCAAAAGTTTACCTTTGACAAGCTAACTCTAAGGAACTTGTGTGAGGCAGCAAACACTGAAAGTCAGTGGTCAAAATCAGTGGCGGTTAGGCAGGGCACAGAAAAAAAAATCTAATTAAAAACAGAGAAACACATGCTCCATAGGCTGCAAAACGTCATCATTTTCATCGCAATGATGAAAAAAACAGGACGTGTCATAATAAAGTTACAAAATGAAAGACATTGTCCAAAACTACACCTTAACAGAAAGTTTTCAGCATTGATTTTACTTTTTTTCTGTTTCCTTTACAAATATAACACTGGACTTGATGAACAGAAATATCAAGTTTTTTCAGGGCTACAGTGTTTTTTGTTTTTTGTTTTTTTTTTCCCCCACAAAACCCCAAGTCAGCGTCTTGCTCTCTTTGTTTGGCATTATGTATTAAGTAATAAAAAAATCAACAGGCACTGAAAAAAAATAATTCAGAAAAGCTCTCTTATTTGCTCCTCAGAAAACACAACATGATGCTCTCCTGGAGGCTGTGTTCGAAGAAGCAGCATTAAGTAGATAAGTAGAACAAAATGCTAATTTGATGAGGGACTGCAAACCTCATGACAGCCTCAGTGAATCTCCAGAGAGCCTGAAATCAGCTTAAATATGAAGTGATGTGAGTAGGGGGTGTCTGACATGTAGTCTGAGCTGCAAACAAGAGTCAGTTTCCCCCTCTAATCCCCTGAAGCCAGAGAGACTTATGACAGAAGTATTACATATACACTCATTATTCTGTATGTTTTGCAACTCTGCTCTCTAGGGCAGGATGTGGCAAGTGGAACAAATACACATGCTCTTTTTCCTAAAGCTGCTTGACTGTAGGCTTACAGCTTTCATGTATTAAAATTAAACATGCATATGTGTGTGTGTGGGTGTGTCTGACTATGTTTACAGCCTTCTCCAGTAACTGTAACTCAGAAATCTCAGCTCAGTGTGAGCTGCAGCAGAGAATCATAGCACACTCCCTACAGCTTATTCCACTAGACTAGTCCGGGAAGACAGATTGATTAGTCTGTGTTCTGAAGTAAACTGCTGCTCACAATGACCCTCATTTATCAGTCTGGTGTAGAAAAAAGAACATATTTTGCACATGTTTTGGCGCAGAAACCATCTTACCCCAGTTCCAAAGTTTGATTCATGAAACGTGTATATTTGGACAATCCTAGCATGTGTACAACAGTGTGTTGATAAATGTGGTGGCTGAAAATAATCGGAAAGATACAACTAAATATTCACAAAAAAAAATCCTACCCTGTGCTTCAAATAATTTAGTGTCCTTATATCTCCTTTTATGATTGCTGCTTTTTGTCCAATGAAAACTTTGGCTAATCAGAATTCATCATGTCTGTGGTATAGTAAACTCTATACTATGGTTTAGTATAGAGTATAGACTCTTTTACAGTAACTTCAATTTCTCTGTCATAAACTAATAAAAGAAAGTGGCAGGACTGGAAAAGAGATCACAGCACCTACTGGTGTTTTGGTCAAGTATTGCAGAGGGACAAGCACAAGCTTAAATATTTAAGACTGTGTGAGGCATTACAGTGTGGCTTTGATGCAGAAAGCAAGCAAGACTGAAGGTGTGTTCACACCTAATGCGACTTTGTGACCAAGATCGTGTCACAAACCCCAAGTCCTGTCGCCCGTACTTAGCTCATTTTGTTGCTGTCGCTGTTGCTCCGTGACGTCACGCCTGCTCAAGTTTCACCCCGCAATCATATAATTTAATAGGATGTATTAGTGGACATTATTCCAACTATATCCTTTTCACTCACCTATCAACCACAAAACACTGCAGCTGATGGGCCCTGCAGCAGCATCATCTGTGAGTTCTCTGTGATCCATCTAGGCAGAACTAATGTGCTTACTAACTAATGTTCCCCACACAGACATAGATAGTCACTCTGTGAACCAGAATAAAAACAGTCTGTCACGGGAACACACCCACACAACGCTGATTGGCTCTCGCGGCGCGACATCACCTGAAGAGTTCAAATTTTTCAACTTTATCGACCGAGTTCCGTGACCAGCTCCGCATCCAAAGCAACCTCAGAGTTCCCATCTGCAGCAACAGGGGCGCCACCCTCATGTCTCCAAAGATGCCACCAAGTTGCTCAGAAGCGTCCGTTGCATCGTGTTAGATCTGGTGGCGCGTGGTCGTGGCTGATTGTGGCTGCACATTGACTCTGCATGGAGAGTGGTCGCCGAGGTCGCCAAAGTCTCTTGATGAGATTAGGACTATAACTTTATTATTTTCAGCAACTATTTTTGATATTTTTTACTATATGTACTCCTCAAAAAAATCTGGAAAAGTTAATTTGGTTGATTATTTCTCTCCTATAATAATACTAATTGGTATTGTAGTGTATTGTACTATATTAAATATTGATGGAAAGCCTGATTAGTAACCTCTACAACAAAGTACAAGCCATAGGAATTGTGCATTTACAGTGTGCAACATAGCCAAAGAAAAGGAGCCAAAATCCTTTGCAACTGGAACCTGGTGTTCTGGTATGCACAGTGGCAGTATTATTTGGTGTCAGCCCTGGAACCATTTACAAATTCAGGACCTTCTTCACTCTTGCTTCAGTAAGGGATCGTAAGCTTTCTCTGAGGGGATTTTGGCACATTTTTAGGGGGGTGCTATCCACACTTTTAGCTGTGTTTCTCACTCCACAAATGCACAATCCTTACAAGTTGAACCTCACTGAAAACCACCTCACTAATCCGGCATTCCAACAATATAAAATACAACACCAATTGGTATTATTAAATGGAAGAAAAAATCAGCTGTATGCTTCTCCTTATTTCTTTAAATTTCATACCTGTTAAAGCCCTGTGCTCCTATTGATTGGTGGGCAATTCTATTAATAAATCAAGCTCAGAGCCTGTGTGAAAACCTTAACCTTGCAGTGCAGGTGGATCAGACTGATTCAACGTCTGTAATGTGATAGATCCTTCTTGTCAAACTCCAATTTACAACGACTGTGAGCGGCTCAAAGCAGCACAGCACAGTCAGGGTTCTTTGGAGAAGCACTTCTCCATAGAGAGGATATTTTCACTCCATTCTCACATGTTTTTACAAGAGTTTTTTTTTTTTTTTTTTTTTTAATGAAGTAGCTGGCGTTCTGTCCTTTACACTATGGCAGTAGTTTCCACCTACAACATTATCTGATTGGCCCATGATGAAAGCACTTGATGGAATGATTGAAAACTTTGTGGCCTCTTTCCCAGATGGACTAGTGAAATAATCACTGGTCTACCTGGTGTGTCAGGTTATTAACACCTACCTTGACACAAAAGGTGCTGCAGGTACATGCAGAGCTCAGTATGAGATTTACAGACACACGTTCACACACAAAAACACTTTCTCTCTGTGTCTTACAAACGTATCATCATCTAACTAATTCAGTAACACCCTTGCTCTCATCCTATTGAAGGCTATCAAATTGATTTTGATAACAATGTTCATTAAGCCTCTGCATAAATTACCATTATAAATGGCATGCCTATACCTTTCATTCTAAGATCAGACTTCACATTGTATGGATAGGCCTGTAGAAGTGTGCTTTTGTGTGTGTGTGTGTGTGAATACAAGGGCATGTATTGCATTCCTCTCAGCCTTCACAGCTTTGATTATATTTCACTCAAGAGAAACATGTCAGCGATGATAAGCATGACAAGAGGTGGTAACAGCACAGAGATGCACAGTGTGTGCACAGATGCGCAAAAGCAATAAAAGAGAGCATACCAGACTGTTCTTAGTTTAAACCCATCACCTGTCCCCTCAGATAAAAATAAAAGTGTTTTCAGAACAACTTAAGCATGATATTCACTACTTATCTGCATGTACGCTTTCATAAACTCTGCTTATTCCTGTTGCTATTTCCAATTCACCTTTTATGTAACAACAGTGCCACATGAATATGTGGTTTCTGTACAAGCAGGGTGTTACTGGTGTCCTAATCTTCACAAGCTACATGTATGCACACTCAGCAGCTGTTCCTTTAACCCTTACATATACTGGACATAATCTATACCTTCACTGTCTGATCTGGAACATTCTTTATAACGGGTATCTAAACCAAATGTTGAACCACAGATCTAATTACAATGTATAAGCATTAGGGGAGTCCTCTGACTTTAAAATGACTTCTGTCCTTTGTGTTCACAGTAATTGATCAGTTCTGCGCAGTTTTAAAACTGTGAGACCGGGGATATAATTGCTTTTAACATCAATAACTCAGAGCTGCCATGCACCCCCATCGTCATTTCAGTGTGTCATAATCAGGTCCATAATTCTCCAAATCTTACATTGTGTTATTAAGGTTACACAGACACATAAAAGTATGTTAGTCTGGCTGAGGATGGAAATGAAAATTCTGTCTCAGAATTGTTTTTACGAACCAATGGAGTTTAGTTTGATGTATGAGTTCAACCAGTGACAACATAATTTGGTGACTTTCAAGTGAATGCATTCTTGGCTGTGTTTTTTACTAGGCCTAGCTGGGTTTCCCTCGCTGTACTTATTCAACAAACAGTTAACATTTGTATATTTTTAGCATAGTAAATTTAAAAAAGCTTCCCCATGAATCATTTAAGAGGACACTATTCCCGTTGAAACTTCATGCCAATGAAGTTGCTACCAGACCCTTTAAGATTTTGTAGGAATGTTTAGGGGATTTTTGCGCCTTGATGTTGCAGCAACATTTGCCGTATTTTTATGCTTTAGTATGGTAATGGTGTTCCAAGAGCAAGTTAACTAGTAAAATCATTGAAACTCTGTAAGTGTTCGAGGTATCCTTTCCAAAATGACCCTATTCCCAAACATGTACATTTACCACCAGATATCAGCATCTCCCTACATTTTTCTGTAGGTATGGGGCTAGGTCACTCTGGAGACAGGTAGGAGACAAGAGTGGCACTGAACCCATTTTCTGTAGCCCATAGTCAGGGAGCTAGGTCACTCCAACCAGAATGTATAAATTTGCCCTTGCTTGTGTACGCAATGCCAGCAGCAGGACACTGAGGGTTCTGTAGCTGGACAAGGATGGGAAATATTGAACTGGGATTTGGGGTGGTACCTTAAATATTTCAGGGAAATTCCTACCTTTAAAGAGAAGGTAGGAAGATTTTTCTTTCTTTAGGCAAGAGGCTAAGCTATTTTATCTAATGTACTTGTCAGAGTCAAATTAGCAGGGTTGTTGGTGTGAGAGTATGACTGTGTGAGCCACTGTGATTTTGTTATTTCCCTGGGAAATTGTCTTATTTTGCATTAAATCAAGTTGATTTTTTTTTTTTTTTTTCGATAACTGCTAGTGTTTCACTATTCAATAAACCCTATAGTTTACTCTGTGGTTTTTTGTAAGCCCAGTGCAGAGCAGGGACACTAGAATGGATGCAGAGTTGTTGAAAATATGCCATCAATTGACCAATGAACTGACCAATTACCACATAATTGACTTGTAAACCAATCAGAGCAGATTGGGCCCAGGGGAAGAGAACCTTGAAAGGACAGGAGCTCAAACAGAGTGTCTAACTATACTCCAACTGAGAATACAGCACAATGAGGGATATTCTGTATGTGAAAACTGGAGGGTTTTTTTGTTCAAAAATTTGTGGGGGAGCATACATCAAAAATGAATATGAACCTTAAAAGGGAAAAAGTGACCTCTTTCAGGAGTAATAGAAGGAAGATAGCGTTGCAGAAACAGAAGCATCTGCTAGCCTATAAATAATGTTTGCTCTTGATGAGATTAGGATGAATGCTGCTGTAGTGAAACTTTTATCAGTAACGGACATTTCTTCATTGAAATAAGATCAAAGAAAGACACTGACAGATACCTCTGCCCCATCCGGACCAGCTTGTGTTATGTACTTCACCTTCTGGCACCAGCAACAGCCTGTTATCTGACTGGCCTGTAATGAGTATTTAAAGCTCTGCCATGCAAGTGGAATGTATGCCACTGATATGTCAGACAGTCAGCCTGGTTTGCCAGGTCAGAGATTTAGCACAATGGAGTCAAAAAGACTAGACAACTCTGGCATGAACTTTCAGAGCAATGAGTGATTCTCTTTTGCCATGGGCAGCAAAAACTTTGCTTGCCACCCTGAAGTACTTAGGCTTCGTCTGTAGGCAGTAAATCGAATATATCAAGTAGACTCTTGACACTTTCCCTTTGAAGACTGAATGAAGAAGTCCTTATAAGCATCACTCACAGGACAGATGGACTATTTGATGGAGGATGTTTAAACTGGAGATCATTCAGTATTCCTGGGATTTCTCTGTCTTTTTGAAAGTAATGAATCTCTTTCACTGTGCCATTACATTTTTCAGATTATACATAAACTGACACTGGAAGGGCAAAGACTTGTTCCCTTGATATAAGTGATAATAAAAGAGACAGAGACACTAATATGCACACTGGTAAACACAAACTGGTTTTGAAGAGTCAGAGTTCAGTTTCCAGTCAGTGATGTTGTTACCTCTCTTTTTCTTTGGCTTCCAGTCTAAATATGAAAACTTGTGCCTCTTGTCTGCTCAGCTGCGCTTCCTATTTTCAAGTTGTTCATGCTGACTTCTTCTAAACGTTCCCCTGCTCTAAGATTCAGCGAGAAAAGAAAAAAAAAAGTAAAATTGTGCAATTTCACAGAAACAAGGATGAAGAAAGGGAGCAGAAAAGATGAGTAGCTAGAGGAGAGGGTGGAAGATAAATATAGGCTTTGTGTTCCAGGCATAATCAACAAATAAGTTGATTGTAGATGATAATTCTAGGTTCTGAAAATGTGTGATAATTTAACGCTTTACCATGTAATGACTCATCGAAGACTGTGCAATAAAGAGGCTCTGTGTTCATTCATCTGTGCCAGAGCGGGAGCCTCTAAAGAAGTCCTGATCCTTCCTGCTGTGAAATTTACATGCTGATGAACACAGGGCCCAACAGACAATCAGTTCTTTCATAAATGAGTCATAGATTTGTATTTGTGAATGTGAGCAGGAAAAAAGGAGTAGATCTAAGTGCTGCTGGTATTCATATATTGAGATTTAATTTGCTTTAATGAAGAATCACTGACATATCAGTTATTATATCTGTTTTATTCATTATTCAATTTGATCCAGATTCTGAAGGTCATAAATCCATTCAAATGTGATTTCCAGTACATTTCCAATTTGTCATAAAAAAGTGCTTATTTAGAGATTTGCTTCAGTCTGCGGAGGAAGAATAATACAATTTGGCACAAAAAAACCCACTGTAAAATGTGTACAAGATATATTCCCACTGTTCCCAGTTTTTTAAGTTTAAATGTAATTGGTGAGAGCAAAATGCTATTATTAATTCACTATGGAACTACAACATGGTGGTCTGGCTTAGCAGCAGCTACCAAACAACCATAGAAAGTTGTTCCTCATGACTGTGGCAATAGTGTATGAATTATTATTAAAGAATGATCATAAATGCTTGCTGTTGGGTCCCCGGCCATTTTTGTAGTCCTTGTTACACTCAAAAAAAGAAAACAGCAGATTTTTGAATCTGCAAAAGTGTAACATGTAATTTGAACTAAATTATTCCATGTTTCAAAGGTGAATGTGTTTAAATCATGTAGGATTTGCATGAAACTTCTCAAATTAACATGAACTATTTTTAGTCGTGTTGAAATAACATGATCCAATATAGCCAGGTTCAAGCACATGCTCTTAACCCTTTATGACATCACATGTCCACCAGAGCATATTTTTCCATTTTACTTGCTGTAGAGCCATTTTTTGAGCATTTTGTGTTGCCATACATCAATACAACTTTTAAATCCCAAACTGTATTAATATTTATGTATGAAGCACATGTTCACTGCATAAATTACTTAAAAAGTGTAAAAAACAAACAAATAAAAAGCTATTTTTCTTTAAACCTATTTTCTCAAATATAGAAATGTTATGATTTGATCCCTCAAAACAAAGAATTAATGCTCTCTTATTTGGTTGCAATTCTACAGGATTTAAAATTAAATATGCACATGTAAGCGCTGCAGTTAACTCGCGAGATCACATAATCACGCGAGATTACACAAAGTCAATGGCGGAGTTTGCACATGTGGTACATCTCCGAGTTCGTTTGGAAAAGGTAAGAAAATCTGTTTTCATCTACGTAATGGCAAACAAGATGACAAACACTGAGTCATCAGCAGATTAAATAACAATTTCAGCAGTGTTTTAGCAAGCCATTTTCTTAAAGTAGTCTGAATTAATTTGTTGCTCTGTTATGGCACGCGGGCTCATCCGCTGATATTAACCTCCGCCGACTTTAAGGTCAGTGCCATATTCATTTTAACGTGCGTAGTGGCCAGCGATATACATGTACTCTATTTTCCTTTGAGGAAATGTTTTGGTGCTTGTCTATCAAAAATCAGAGAATAGAATCGAATACTCCTCCGAATGCAGCACTTGCCCCCCCAACTCTCAACTCTCAGCCACATTCACATTGAACTTCGCCATGGCGGCGGAAGACCGTTTGTTTGGGAATAGACCAAAATACAGACAACATTATTTAACTGTACTTCTCTAACAAAGTGTGGATTACACCATCACTTGGATCAGCGTAGACGTATTTCGTTTAAACTAGTGATGTGAAGATTGCGAACGTATCGGTTCTTAGAGCCGACTCGTTAAAGTGAATGTGTCGGCCACGAACGTATCGGTTCTTAGAGCTGACTCGTTAAAGTGAATGTGTCGGCCACGCACGTATGGGCTCATAGAAATGAACATCGAGGGCCGGCTCTTGATTGGAAGTAGCTTTCCTCTCGCTCTCTTTTTCCTCTGTAAGCCGCACGTGAATGGTCAATATGTGTGGTATTGTCTCTGTGTCCGCGCTGGGGGAGGTAAACTCACAGCACACGAACAGGAGGGAAGAAGACGAGAGGGAAAGAGACCGGGGGCAACGCGATGGTAAGGCCAAGCGAATGATTGACAGCGGGGAACAGTGTAAAAAAAATGATGATAAATTATAAAAAATGATGTTGACCACACAAGTTTGTGTTTAGTGTAGAGTCTGCAGGATTAGAATTTCATATCCAGCTTGAGATGTATGTATGTATGTATATATATATATATATATATATATATATATATATATATATATATATATATGTGTATATGTATATATGTGTGTGTGTATATATATATATATATATATATATATATATATATATATATATACATGTATTGTGTGTGTGTATACATACACATTTATCAGTACTTAAGGGCAAAGTCTTTGTGGTTTTACTTTTATAGAGATTTGAATAAATGCATATTTACAGAATCAGTAAATATTTGTGTCATTTATGCAGGATAGTATTGATCAAAATAATCATGCTGATTTTTTGTGATATTCTTGCCGTAATTCCAAATGTTTTGAATATTAGGTGTCATTATTTTTTTTTCTTTGTCAGAGTGCAAGCATTTATTGAACTATATACTACCACAGTGTTCTTAGTTTTCTCAAACAAGGAATATGTGAAAGGTTGTGATTGTTTAAAGTTATTATAGGTCTATTAATTAAGATTTTGAAATCATTAAATTGTTCAATATTATGAGCATATAATTTTTCTCGAAAATGAAATGGCATTATTTGTTTCATTGCAGCCTGTTGCATCCCATTTTACCCGAAGTTCCTGGAAAACACAGTGAAGAAGCACCTAGACAAGCTGTGCAGCTGTGTAACTCCTGTTTCCTCAGTTCTTTACTCTGGAGCTTATATACTGCCTGTGGTAAGACCTGCAATATTCATTCTCATTTGTTGTAGATATGTATTGTAAGTGTTTGTACTGGTTTATTCATGTATTCTACCGCTTTTGTAAACTGATGAATTTGATAAACCTATTTCAAGATGCCAGAGGATTTGCACTTGTATGTAAAAGTGTTCTCTCACAAGAGATTCATAGAATTTTAAAAAATAGCTTCAACTTGTCCCACTTTGTCCTTGGACAGAAGGGATCTCACGTATTAAATATCTGTGTGAATTTATGTATAGATAGACTGGTGCACTGGAGAAATTGTGTATCTTAATGGGTGTTTATTTATGGCCTATTTCAGAATCCACCGGTCTGCCATCAGAACACCCCAGTGACTGCTGGTAAAGGAGGTTATTGGCCATCATCAAGTTCATGATTTGTGGTATGCCTGAAACAGTGAATGAGTCATCCTGAGCATCCATTGTTACGATCCATTTTTAGTCCAGATGCAACTTGATTTGGCAATTTTGTATTGTTAGGTTGGGATGTGGAGCTGTAAGTTGTGTAGTTTATCGCTAATCAGTAGATATGAACTCTTAAAACATTTTAGACTTCAACACCAGCGTGTTCAACGTTACCCATGCCCACACTTTAACTGCCCATGTAATTTTAAGACATGGAATGCTCTGCGCATTCATTTGTGTAGAATCCACCCTAAACAAAACACACAGAAGATACAAGAATTGTCAACATATAGTTGTCATCTGTGCACTTGCAGTGATCTTCCCACAGAGAAAGATTATTTTTTGCACATTGGCACTCATTTGAAGAAAAATGAAACAGTTAGTTGTATGTTTGGGGGTTGCAAGTTTCAGACAAATGTATATGGAACATTTCACTCACACAAGAATAGGAAACACAGCCCCCATACATCGAAAGATTTCAGACCAGACATTGTCAGAATCACTCAAGTTTCACAAGAATCCACTGATAGTCCTGTGGAACACACAAGTAGTCAGGATGACTCTGCAGTTGAAGCAGAGAGTGCATGTTCAAGTAGTGGTGTGGGTGGAACCAAGAACTTGCCTGAAATAATTGAGAACAATTTTGCTGGAGCGTTGCTGAAGTTAGAGCATTTTGCACATGTGCCAGGCACAAAAATTGATGCGTTCTTGGAGGAACTGCATTACTTGTTAAGTTCAGCAACCTTGCCCCTCTCCATTGACATTCTTGAAAAGGCATTTCAGAAACATAGCCTTACAACTGAAAGGTCAGTGCTAGCTGAAGTAGCCAGTGCTCTCTGCACATCTAACCCATTGCTTAAAGCCATAGAAAAGGGAGCTCCCCTAAGTTCAACTTTTCTGCGCAACCAGTATTATAAAGCAAGTTTTAACATAGTAGAACCCATTGAATACATTCTTGATCAGAAGGAAAACAGAAGTTTTCAGTATGTGCCTGTGCTGAAGTCTTTGCAGCAGCTCTTTCTTAAAAAAGATGTTGTGGACAAGATTGTTGAAGCTGACACATCACAGCAGAGTAATAGGGACACTGGTGAACACCACATTTTCAGATCTTCTCGGGATGGCTCACACTTCCAGCAAAATCATTTTCTGTCAGGGGGTGATATCAGAATTTTGATACACCTATACATAGATGATTTTGAGGTATGTAACCCCCTGGGTACATCTCGCAGGAAGCATAAGCTTTGTGGGATCTACTGGACTTTAGGTAATTTGCCTCCAGGTTCACATTCATCGCTTTCATCAATTTTCTTGGCGGTCTTGTGTAAAACAGATGATCTGACCAAGTATGGTTATGACTGTGTCTTAAACCCTCTTCTACGAGACATGAAAGCTCTGGAACAAGAGGGAGTTTTCATTCCATTACTTGGCAGATGTCTTAAAGGGACGGTTCAGGTTGTTGTGGCAGATAACCTCGGGGCTCATAGTATTGCAGGTTTTAATGAGAGCTTCACAAGTGGTTATGTCTGCCGATTTTGCACGGCAACAAGGAGTGACATCCAAACTAAAGAGGTAAGATCAGGTGCCTTTACTCTCAGGACAAGAGAACTCCACAGTTTTCATGTGAAATCGGCTCAGGAGAATGGTGCAAGTTGTTTTGGAGTGAAAAGACAATGTGTTTTTACTGAAGCTCTTGCTCACTTCAGTGTCCTCACAGGTTATCCTCCAGACATTATGCACGACCTTTTTGAGGGCATAGTACCAGTGGAGCTTGCACGGTGTTTGGGATTGCTAATATCAAAAAAATATTTCAGTCTTGAAACCCTTAACAAAGCCATCCTGAATTTCCCCTACAAATGGGCAGACAAGACCAACAGGCCACATGTGATCCCTAAAACATTTTCAAAAAGGTCAACAATAGGTGGGAACGCCCATGAAAATTGGTCTCTGTTAAGACTGCTTTCATCCATGATTGGGCATCTGGTGCCAGAAGATGAAATGGCATGGCAAATACTGATGGATCTGAAAGACATTGTTGAGCTTGTGGTCGCTTTGACACACACAGATGAGTCTATTGCCTATCTTGAGAGCAAGATCTCAGATCACAGACAAAAGTATCAAGGGCTCTTTCCTGATGTGCAGATGCTCCCCAAACATCATTATTTAGAGCACTATCCTCAACTCATAAGGATGTTTGGGCCTCTTGTAGTCCTCTGGACCATGCGGTTCGAGGCTAAACACAGTTTTTTTAAGCAGGTTGTGCGACACACCAACTGCTTTAAAAATGTGCCCCTCTCGCTAGCAACTAAGCATCAGCTAATGATATCATATCATTTGAGATCACTGATTTTTGAAAAAACACCCATAGAGGTCACAAATGTGTCAACAGTGCCTTTGGATGTTTTGAGACAAGCAATGGCAGAGGCTGTTGAACAGAAATTCCCTGGTACAGTTGAGATCCACCTTACCAAGTGTGTCTCAAGCAAAGGTGTAAATTTCAGAAATGGCATGATTGTTGCACATGGGTCTACAAGTGGACTCCCCAACTTTGGAGAAATTGTCCATATTTGTATTGTTCAGGATACTCTGTGTTTCATGTTGTTTAAGCTTCCTGGGTGGTATAGGGAACATTTCCGAGCCTTTGAACTGAGTGTATGTCCAGCCAGGGAAACTGTTCTGGTTGAACTTGATGATCTGGCCGATAACTATCCTTTGGCAGATTACTATGTTGGAGGCCTTCGACTAGTGACATTAAAAAGACAGATAAACTCAAGGTTTGTTATCCTATTGATCAGTGGTTCTCAACTAATGTGTCAGGACCCTAAAGTGATCAGCTGACCTGAGGGCCATAGGCCTTTGCCTAGATAAACAAAAAGAAGGTTAGAAAAAATCCTGTGGTTTTAGTTTGGACCCTTCTAAACCTATATAATTTTTAGTCTTCTTGCAAGTACTTCTCAGTAGTTGGATTATTTATTTATTTATTATATTATTTATTGCTTTTTTAATGTTTGTTTTAGTTTTCGGCTAATTGACCTTAAAGGAAAATGCTCCCCTCCTCTGCACCACCTGTTGTTACTTTTGGTTTGTCATTAAACTATGTTACTATATTGTACTTTTCTGAACAATCTTAGTTCAAACTGCACCATATTTTCATTAAATAAATTTGGGAAGTGCAAAATTGGCATTGCAGCTTGTCAGTAAGGGGTGATGGTGGGTCCCGAAGCCAGACTAATTGAGAACCACTGCTATACGTCATTTTGTCGGGAATAATTTTAGTCAGAGGGCTGTTTCATGTAACTGTGATTTTACAATGCCACATTTATTTGCCAGTTTATTTTTAAAACCTATTTTAAACAAATTAGGTGTTATTTTTAATAGTTAGGTCAAAGTAGCTTGACATAGAGCCACAAACAGCACCACTTGTCTTTTCCCTCTTCCTCCACCTACTGGTGGTGGTTGTGCTGATATCGTGTAGTTGGTTTGTCCTAACTGTTATAATCAGATCTACATTGACCTTACTTTCTCTTTCTTAATTAAGGCTCTTGTGAAATGGCTGCCCCAGTGACACTGAGAATCATCCTGGGAGAAAATGACTCACGACGATTAATTATTCCTGAAGGAATGCCTGAATCTGTCACTGAACTCATAGAACAGATAAGGGGACGTTGTGGAGTGAAAGGCGACTTCAGGCTTCAATTCATGGATGCAGAGTTTGGGAATGAGTTCACAAACTTGGTCTCCATATCAGAAATTCAAGACAAAAGCACTGTCAAGATCATCTTTACTTCAGTTAAACCTGCCCCACCCCCTCCCTCCTCAGACACTGCCATCTCCCACCCTCCAAATGACTCCTCATCCCAGTCATCTGTTGGCAGCTCATTTGATACAGACATCCTTTCTTCTCCTGAGTCCACTTCCTCGAGATCTTCTGGATGGCCCATGGTCTTTCAGATGCCCCAATTCTCTTATGATGCCCAGCTACAGCTGGACAGGGCCAACACTGTCTTCAAAGACACTGGAGCTTTGTTGAATCCGAACACAAAACTTAAATCTGCCATTCTGGATGGCTTGGCTGAAACAATAGTTCAGTACAAAGTGTATCCCACTGACAGGGAGTTTGATGAAGTAGCAGAATCTCTGGTAACAACACACCCATGTTTGAAAGAGCCAGGTTCAGTGACTGGGTATGGCGGATGGAAGACGAGCCTCAAGTATAAACTTGCCAACTACCGAACAAAGCTGAGACGGCTGGGATGCCCTGAAGTTTCCATCAATGCGCTAAAACACAAACCTGATGACAGATGCAGTCCTGCTTATGGTGTGAAGAAGCCCAAAAAAGCAGAAGTGAATTACTGCCCCCTGTATCCAGCTGGTGAAACAGCAGAGACACTTGAAGAAACAAGAAAGGCCCTCCTCTCAGAAGTAAAGAAACAAAACAATGAGCACAAGGTGGCAACAATGATGGACAGGACCTTTGCATACAGAAGGCAAGAAGTAGTACAAGAAGCACCCATGATTGCTGTGTTTAAAACAAGGTGGCCCGCTCTCTTCAGTGTGCGTGAGGTAAGTGAATAAATGAAAAAATGGAGTCACATCCCTGGATGCATGCCCCACAAATGGGTCTGTTTGGCGGGCTTGCCCATCTCTGACAAAGTGGATTTAGAGAGAGGAAGAGCAGAGGAACAGATGAGGAACCGTGGAGGAAGAGATGTGAGGAGAGGAGAAAGGAAACGCAGGAGAGGAAGAGATGTGAGGAGAGAAGAGAGGAAGAGCAGGAAAGAAAGAGATGTGAGGAGAGGAAGAGCAGAGGAAGAGGAGAGCAGAGAGGAAAAGCAGGAGGGGAAGAGATTTGAGGAGAGGAGAGAGGAAGAGCAGGAAAGAAAGATTTGTGAGAAGAGGAAGAGCAGAGGAAGAGGAGAGCAGAGAGGAAAAGCAGGAGGGGAAGAGATTTGAGGAGAGAAGAGAGGAAGGGCAGGAAAGAAAGAGATGTGAGGAGAGGAAGGGCAGGAAAGAAAGATGTGAGGAGAGGAAGAGCAGGAGGGGAAGAGATGTGAGGAGAGAAGAGCGGAAGGGCTGGAAAGAAAGATGTGAGGAGAGGAAGGGCAGGAAAGAAAGAGATGTGAGGAGAGGAGAGGAGAGAGGAAAAGCAGGAGGGGAAGAGATGTGAGGAGAGAAGAGAGGAAGAGCAGGAAAGAAAGAGATGTGAGGAGAGGAAAAGCAGCAGGGGAAGAGATGTGAGGAGAGAAGAGAGGAAGGGCAGGAAAGAAAGATGTGAGGAGAGGAAGAGAGGAAGGGCAGGAAAGAAAGAGATGTGAGGAGAGGAGAGAGGAAAAGCAGGAGGGGAAGAGATGTGAGGAGAGAAGAGAGGAAGGGCAGGAAAGAAAGATGTGAGGAGAGGAAGAGCAGGAGGGGAAGAGATGTGAGGAGAGAAGAGCGGAAGGGCTGGAAAGAAAGATGTGAGGAGAGGAAAAGCAGCAGGGGAAGAGATGTGAGGAGAGAAGAGAGGAAGTGCAGGAAAGAAAGAGATGTGAGGAGAGGAAGAGCAGGAGGGGAAGAGATGTGAGGAGAGAAGAGCGGAAGGGCTGGAAAGAAAGAGATGTGAGAAGATTATTATTTCGCACAGTTGATGTAAAAACCCATTGGTCTCAGAAGAAAGTGTTTTTACAATTGATGTCAATACTTTTTTATTGTCTTTTCAGACATACTTCAAGATACATTTTATCTCTTTCTTACAGATAAAGCTGCCTTATAGCCCTCATAGTTCTTTGTGTGCTTTATTAAATTACATCCATTCAATATATTGTGTCACATCAACTTTTTATTCTTTCTGTTTTTCTTGCTCTGCTGTTTACTCAGGTCATTTATCCCATTTTTGTGTTTGTTGTGCTGAAAAGTTTATATATCCACTTCTTCCAATTTTTAGTATGTTCAGTTTTACATTGATTTTAGGTTTTATGTTGTCATGTGACTGCATCACCCGACCATGTCACATGACATTCACCATACATTTAAAGGGAACCTGTGAATTGTATCCCATTATGTCTTGAAGAAGACTAAGGAGTTGAAAAGCAATGAGTATCCCTGCTAAAGAAAGGATATTTATCTACATCAGAGTGCCTCTGATTTTTGATGAGACTGCCTCTCACCTGCATTTTGTTGACCCTAGACACCTGGACAGTCTCCTGTTTCAAGCTTATTGTTTATATACATATCTTAAATTGACGGAGCTGCGTTGTTCTATCTTGTTTGTCTATTTTTTTAGATCAGTGCAGAATTCAAGAGAATTACAACAGTCCATCTGCAGTCGAAGTTCTTCTCTGAGCTAGATGCTCATTCTACTAACCTGATGAAGGCGTATGAAAGAAAGGGGGGCATTCAGGGGAGAAAGATCAAGACCATTATGGCACCCATAACTCAGGTATGATATCATAGGATCATCAATGAAAAGCTGGCCATTGTAGAAATAACTGAGTACTAAATCCAGGAGTCATTTGATCAGAGTGGTTGACAACTTCTGAAAGAAGCTATCAGTCTGTCATGAAGTTAACAGGTGTTCTTGGTACACTGTCCACAATGTTTGTAGTTATCCTTAAAGCATGTTAAGTCCTTTGGAATGGTCTGTTTTTCTTATTTAAGATATACATGTTTATTTTCTATTTTCAGGCAAATAGAATAGATGACAGACTACATCTTCAACTAAGTTAGATTAATATAAAGACTGACATGACAACAAAATGTGAGGTGGTAAATAATAGTGTTTTAACAAATGTTTATATCTGTCATTTTTTTTTTTTTTAAGAAAGAGAGTACACATAGCTATAAACACATTCAATAATCACGGTTTACAGCAACAGCATCTGCTGATTTGTTGAGATGGTAATCCAATTTTTTTTCCCTCTTTTCTGATCTGCATGTTGAGACTGACTCGATTGACGTCAGAAGAGAATGCATCCTCAAAGGTCTCTGCACATACCTGAACGAAGATCCAGAGAATATGGTGAAGGAATATTTGGTAGGTTAACTTAGGCATCTCTTATCTAGTAGCACTTTTCACAACATAATACTGACTTTACCAGACTTGCTTGTTCAAAGACCCTCTCACGGTAGTCACTGTCATAGTAAGGTGTGTGAAACTATTGTGATGTCAGTTTTAATGGGACATTTGTCCAGGCTCCACAGCTGCTGTTTTTACAGTCTGCTGGCCAAAACATTGTTCACAGTGAATGAAATCAATGCAATGCCATCACAAGAGAATTTCATACATTACATTGTTTGTATTCTTGTTGCATTGATTGTGTTTACTGTGAACATGACGGTGCCCCAGTCCCTTGCTGATGGAATCATCGGAGCAGATTGGAGCTGTGCTGGACTAGGAACTCTTGACTTAACTGTGTATTTGGCCATGGCTCCTTTCTGTTTGATGGGTACTAAGTGTGAGCTTATAGCTACAGAAATGCTGCAGATGTAGATTTGTTATTCTTCAGTAATCTAATCTACTAATATAATGGATCACATTTTCTAATTCATTCTATTGAGAGCAGATTAAAAGTCTGAATGACTATCATCTCGCCTGAATTATGTAAAAACTGTTTTTGTGGCATGAAAATAACATATTTTGACATTGAAGAACAGTAGCTGTGCATTTCTTGCAGTGTCATGGCATTGTTCATTGTTGCTAAGAACACCACCTTACCTGACAGAATGTACAAGCAGTAGCTGTGGAGCCGCCAGTATGCAAAAATCTATCTTGTCTCTCCCACTCAGACAATAGCACACATCATACTTAAACATTTACCCTTCTCTTTTTGCCATACTGAGAATGTAGACCTTCTGATTAAAATAATAAGCAATGAACATACGATTGCAACACACAGGTCATGGGTGGGGCCTACTTGTGAAGTAGCTCAGTGATACAGTGAAACAGTTTAATATCACTTGCTAATGTTTGTTCTAACACATTTTCTTATGTTATGAATATGTGAATGCATTATGTGAATGAAGATACGTTTTATTGTAAGCTCTAAAAATGGAATTCAATTCATATCAACAATAAATCATTGTCCCTGTTTATTTGTCACAGGATGTTGCGGAGGGCACTCAGACGGCCCTGACAGAGACTGTGTTCGGAATCTTTGTGATTCGCCATGAAGGTGCAGAGCTCATCGACCCACCTGAAGAAGTCGGTATTGTTCTAGAGGGGGTTCAGGTGATGGGTGACTTGGGTAATGTACCTTTTGCTGTGGCAATGTTGCTTGGTCTTGTCTACGCACTAAACCTGAGCTACCCTCGGGAGCTCAGGTATACGTTTGAGGTCCTGCAGAAGATCATTATGGAGTTGGATGGAAATAAATTATCCAACAAAGTGCAAGTTCTCAAAACCCTGCTTTCCCGTTGAAAAACTTAATCATTGAAAAAGCTGCACCTTCAGCTGTCCCAGTGGCTTCACAGAGCCAGCTTGGAGTGAAATCAGTCATTAAGGCTTCTGTGCATTGGCAAAAGTTGATGTTCAAAGTTTAGAATGTAACCTGTATTCATTAAGGATACTGTTTTTCTCCATCCTTACGGTTAGAAAAGTTCTATTTTCTTTGATGTTTAAAGTCGTTAGCACTTTAAATTGCTGCTGTTGGCAAATGTCCTTAAGAGAAATTTGAGTTGTTTAACTCATCTGTTCTTTTATGGTGCACTATTAATGTCGAGTCAAGAGGTTTTATTGATGTAGGTTAATCTCATTAAGCCAGGTGCAACTGCAAAGTTAGCGATGTGAATTGTTAAATTATGTGAGTGTATTTTTGAGTGACACTCTGTATCCTTTTGTTTTCACAAGCAACTGCACTGCTTATGTAAAAAATTATCAGAAAAGTTCTATGTTCTTTGATGTTTAAAGTCGTTAGCACTTTAAACTGCTGCTGTTTGCAAGTGTCCTTTAAGAGAAATGTGAGTTGTTTAACTCATCTGTTCTTTTATGGTACTTTTTCTAGATGCACTATTAATGTCGAGTCGAGGTTTTATTGATGTAGGTTAATCTCATTAAGCCAGGTGCAACTGCAGAAGTAAGCAATGTGAAATGTTGAATGATGTGAGTGTATTTTTGAGTGACACTCTGTATCCTTCTTTGTTCTAAAACAACTGCACTGCTAATGTAAAAATTTATGTTGTATTTTTCAAAATACACAATTGCACCTTCTCCTTTTGTTTTGTGTTATTTCTCCCCCCTCCAATCCTGAGACTTGACTTTATGGAAGGTTTCTGATATTGTTAACTTACAAATGTCAAAGTAACACCAAGACTTCAGTAACACTCAAAAGGTTTTCTTTGAATCTACTCCATTAAATCATGGAAATGATTTCCACGTGATTAAATGGCTTTCAGTCAGCACTGTGCAGTTCTGTTCTTTCAACTTAATGTACTTGTTTTGGGTCAACTTAATTGATTAAGGTTGATTCAAGTTTTTCAAAATGGTTGGGTGAAGCATTATTAAAAAGTGTTTGGCTAACGTAATTTGCATGTGTTGAACCAACAAGTGTATTATTTGGATCAACGTAAGTAAATTAAGTTAGATTTAAATGTAATAAATGAGTTGGAGCCAAACCTTGCAAATTAGGCTAACAATATTTAATTATGCTGCGCTTCACCGTTTTGAACAAGTTAAATCAACCTTAATCAATTAAGTTGACCCAACACAACTACATTTATTTTGATGAACAGAATTGTACAATGCTGAGCGAAAGCCATTTAATCACGTGGAAATCATTTCCATGATTTTTTTATGTCCATTCAACAAACCATTTTTTTGAGTGTAGCAGTTAGTAAGCAAAAGTCATTTAAAACACACATCACTGGTTTATAATTCAAAAGCAGACAACTTCAAATGCATTTATTATTTACCAATAAACATCGAAATCTCATGTGCATGCATCATTTCTGCACCGCTCTAAATGATTACCAGCAGGAGCAGCTGTGCAGCTTTGCTCTTGATGAGATAGAGCAGCACACTGTCCTGTCTACTGATGAGTTTGTCTCAACAGACCAAAGAATTCAGAAACAATCTGATCAGGTAGAAACTGTCAGCACTGCCTTCTGCCTTTTCTATGTTTCTGTCCATGACACACCAGCAACATCATTTACCTGGGTAAAATTCTAGGCCCTGACATCTTTTTGCCCATTCTGTATTTCATAATAATTGCATAGATTCAGTTAAATTGTAGAAGAATCATTATAAAAATTCCTTTAAAAAAAACCTTTGTTGTCTTAGTTGTTCTCAGCTTTTTTACAAACAATGTGTGTATAGTAAAAAAAAATCCTGATATGTGGGAGCCTGGATTGTGGCTTAAAATTTTTCTCTAAAGTCTGGCAACATCAGTGTCTGAAAATCATGGGCAGTATATATATGAGCAGTATCTACAGCGTAGTTCAGTCCGTAAGGGCTTGAGCTGGGGGCTGGAAGGTGGCTGGTTCAAGTCCTGATTAAAACATACTCGGAAGTTGGTTTGGTAGCTGGGAAGATGCAAGTTGACTTTCTGGGACAGTACAGCAGTTAGTCACTCAGATGAAAGTGGCTGGTGGCCCTTGCCTTAGGATGTAGGGTTTGTTTCCTTGTGCCCTTAAACCTCATTGCTCAAAAACACCAATGAACGAATGAGGGTTAACATTGCTGGTGGTGCAGACGAGTCGTCAGGAATGATGAATGGTGAAGTGTCCAAGTTGTCTGCAGTATCAAGACCTAAAAATCTATGTCTATAATCTTGTGTGCAGGCTGTTTCAGCAGTTGTGGCTGTAGACAGCAGATTTGCCCCTCTGAATCTGCTTCAGTGAACTTTTCCCTCTTTTTATTGTCTATGCTCTTCATCTCATAGGGGAGTAGATGCTGGGAAAGCCCTCAATCCTCCAAAAAGGCTCACTCAAGACATCAAATACTCAGCTGAACTGGGTACCCCTCTCTGCAGAGCATCTGGATTTGGCAATCTCTCAAAAAACAATTGAAAAATGTCAGATATCACAGCTATTTGCACCACAACCATGACAAAGGGAGATGACAAGAAGTGAAGGGGGGCAGAGTCTGAAATAGAGGAGTAAGAGCAGAAAAAGAGAGAAAAACATAAGATGAGTAAAAATGTGGTGAAGTAACTTGTTGGGAGAGAAATCATGTCATTATTTTTGGGTAGGAGATAGGAATGTAACTAACAGCTGTTTCTATTGTCAACTAGACATCGTCTATTGGGTCGATTATTTGACTGGCCAGGTGCTTTTTTTTCCCAGTTACATTAAGGGTCTTATTATTGCTTTGTGATGTTATTATATACAATATCAAATAATGATGAAATATAATAATAATCATTATTACTATTGTTCATCTTATTATTATCATTATTATTATTTCCTTCTTACATTTGACCATGATCTTTCAAATTAAAAATGTAGTGTAATGCAGTTTTGATTTTAGTTATAGCAAAACATTTCTCATGTTCTAAGCATAATTTTTGTTGACTTAACTAACTTAACATGGAGATTTTGTTTTAATCTGATGTGTGGTGACTACAGTTTGTACATTAGACATGCAAATCTCACAAAGGGAAAGGAGCCTTAAAGTGTCAGGACCTTTTACAGAGGTGGATGCTTTTACAGAGGTGGTGCAGGTGGATCAGGGTTATCAGAATGTGAACACGAGAAGGTTTTTTGAACATCAGTGATTGTGAACATACTGCAGCAGTCATCAAAAGAAAATATATGAACATGAGTTAAGGAAAAACATTTTCTATTAAATAGTGCTCTTAAACTCAAATCTCTTTATAACGTAAATAAGTATTTTGCCTGTGTAGCCTCCAGCCGTCCTGATTCCCTGCACAAAATATTGAGTCTGATTTTTTGTGATTCCCCTTCAGATTAAACCTGACCTGCTTAAATTTTTAAAGGTTTTAATGGTCTGCTAGTAAAAACTGAAAGACAGATTATGCTGAAATTTTCAGGCGATGTTGGTAATGGCCAAATTTAAAAATGACTAGATTTTGGTGATGATTCAGATAACCCCCATTGTTTTTGCTCAATAACTATCTAACTACTAATGATATCAACATGATTCTGAGTGCTAGGTGTGTGTTTTAAGGGTCAAGGAATCATATTATGACGGTAACTTTATCATGGAACAATTGTGTATAGATGTAACAGCAATATGTGAGCTACCTTGGTGGAGGTTTGCGCTGTCTGTGTGTTTTCTTGTTGCATATGGTTCTTTACCTGTTCTATGATGTTAAAGGAGATTTTAGCCACATTTTGAGACACTTCCTACCATTGTGATAACTTTAGTTTGTCTGTCTGTGCATCAAGACATCGAGAGCACACAGGAAATTAGATGTGGTATTACACTCTAATCCTAATCCTTAAATCTCTCATAATTACCATTGCGAATAGAAGGCAAAAAGTTTAAGCTCATGATAATGAAACAGAAAATTGTTCCAGTAATACACAATGGGAATGAAATACACTCATGGGTTGTGTGAATGTTGTTGCTGGCGTTTACTGTTTTATGCATGTGTTGCTGGCATTCTTTGAGTGAGTGACCTTT
Organism: Cetoscarus ocellatus; assembly: GCA_037902135.1. Lineage (NCBI taxonomy): Eukaryota > Metazoa > Chordata > Actinopteri > Labriformes > Labridae > Cetoscarus > Cetoscarus ocellatus. The sequence goes on along the minus strand of JBAMNC010002214.1, from coordinate 15,208 downwards.
AACAGACATTGCTGGTGTGGATGATCTGTTTCTTTGTTAAGTTACATACTGCGAAATGGATCAGGACAAACTACAGTCCAATTAAAGTGAAGCTGTTGAATCAAGGAATCTTCAGGGAAATCTATACAACCAGGGATATTTGTATGTGCTTGTAGTCAACTCTGAATGGATCCCACTGGTGTTGCTGCCTGAATGAGTTTGGCTAAAGAAACATGTGTTAGCCCCTATTTTCCTGTTTTAATCCTGTTGACTTGATATCCGGGTGCAACTGTGTTTGCCCTTGGTAGAAATTACTTAGCCTACTGGAACATCAGTGACAGACTTACAGAAAGACAGCCACACATTGATGCACGCCACCCTAAAATCATCTCTTTTTCTTTTAAAGCCTGAAAGATAAAAAAAATAAATAAACTCATCCCCACTGGAGAAATATAGAGCATATTTGCCAGATGCTTCTTAATTAACCTTTGTCTCTCTGCTTCGTCACATCTGCTTACCACAAAATAAGGCAGTTTATGGTAGTAAGTGTCTTCACAGCTCCAACTGAAAAACTATTCTAATTGTTATATTTGGTTCAGTGATGCCTGAATTGGCATTGTAATCCATTTGCTTTTTTTTCTTTAGTTGATACTATTGACGGTAGAAAAACTGGACATAGCCACGTGACCTCTAACCTGACACATCAGATGGACTGTTAATATATCTCACTGGTCCATCTGGGAAAGAGCCCATAGAAAGTGTTTGGGAATAAGCAGAACCTTTCAATAGCATATCTGACAGGTGACTGGATGATCATTCAGTCAATCACGTTCATCATGGGCCAATCAGATAATGAGGATGGAGGGCACTACTGCTGCTGTGTGAAGGTCAGAATGTCAGCCACTTTGTAAAACAAACTTTAGGCAAAACTTGTCGGAAGCTGAGTGAAGATATCCTTCTAACAGAGAAGTTTGTAGTGTTTTAATTTTTATTTAATAAAGACATGTGGTCTGAATCTGATAAAACTGCTGTTGAAGCTGTTAGCATCCATGCAAATCTCTGTATGAGCAGTTGCTTCCTGCTGTCATTTGGCTTGTAGCTCCCACCCATTTCTGCTTTAAAGGACTCTGATTGGGTTGTTATTTCATTGGCTTGTCTCTCCCACAGTTCTTTGAATTTCGTGGAATGTTTGATACCATGTAGGTACAGCAATGTACAGCATTAGCATCTGTCCTGAGACTTCTAAACAGAGAGAGAACTGAGCTGTGACATTCAAAGCACATGCCATGTACCTCACACAACCCCACTTCAAAAAACCTGAAATACCCCTTTAATGTGGCTGCGTTTCTGTGTGTACGTTTGCAGACTTTAAGGTCTAAATCACTTATCTCAATAGAAATCTATATCCCAGTGGCCTGGGTTCAGAGAGTCACTACTTTAGTTGGAGCATGTACAACTGCTACACCACAAATATAGACAAATATCGACAGTTACACACATAAGCCACAATTTGTCTGATTTAGGAAGAGCCCAGCTTAATAATACCAAACACAGCTGTTTACCTTTGGGATGATGGTCTTTATCTATGTGGATAAAATTGCAGTTTAACTCTGACAGATAGCCAAGGATTGAAATTACTGATGGCTGAAATTACAGATAGCCTGATGGCTCCACAAGGCCCCTATCCCTCTAGAGCTCTAGAGGGCAACATGAATTTCATTCTCACCTTCTAAGGGCCATATTGTAATGTATCGTCAGATGATTAAGGAGATCATTATTATTACTGACTGAAAGTGTCAGTGTTGAATTACCGTCCATGTTTTTATGTTGCAATTTGACAACAAGCCCAAAAAAGCTAATATGAAGCCTAAATAGAATACTACTATAATAACACCATTTATATGTTATAACTAATATGCAAAAAAATAAGGTTATTTATTTATTCATTACAGTTGACACTTAATTGTTAAAATTTGTTACTGTTAAAAAAACTGTTACCCTTTATGTGCCTTGGTACTTGCACTTTATGTTGTTTTTTACCTTTATATTTTTATTTGCTTTACTCTTTTTACTCGATACTCGTCTTCTTATTTTTGTACTGACGTTTATTATTTATACTAATGTAGCACCGTGGGCCTCTGAAAATCGTAATTTCAATCTTCTGTATGTGTACACATATTGCAGTATTGACAATAAAGCTACTTTGAATCTTAAACCTTGAACCTTAATTGAAGCCAAATGAAGATGCTTCTTTAATGCAATTTACATAAACTACCTGCCATGTATGGTTTGCTGAATTATATCTTTCCTGGTGTATTTTCAAATGGTAAAAGTGCTTTACAGAGATACTTACATCTAATTAGGTACCACAACTTCTTGTTAGGAACAAAACAGTCACTACTAAGTGATATGTTATTGAAAAATCTCAAATTTTTCAAATGTTAAGGGGTTGAGCAGTGTTTTGGCATCTGAAATTAAATTTCATTTGTCAGATTTAACACATTATCTGTATTAGCAATTTGTCATAATTTGAAAATGACTTGCAGATTACGCCGAGAATGCCAGTTGCCGACCCCTGCTCAGGAGAACAAATCTCATAACAAGGAAAAGTCATTTCCCCTTATCAGTCAATAAGGATTACAGCGTGCACACACACACTCAGCCTAACTCTTCCTCTGTTGCTCATCTCATTTCTTTTGAGTGAAAACTCATCAATCACATAACCACTGTGTACTATTAAAAAATAATAACTCTGTGAGGTCCTGATGTGCTAGTGTCACTTTTATTCAAAGCATCTTTTGAGCATTTTTTTTAAGCATTTTTGATTAATGTTTCAGAGCATGACGTGGGTTTCATTTAATATATTCATCTTCTTATTGAAATACATGTCCTGCTTTCATTAGGACTTTTTTTTCTTGTTTGTAACTTCTATTTTATTTTTTTTCCTTTATTCCTCTCTCCCCATTCATCTCCCAGTCTCTGTACACTCCAACTGTTGACTTATTGATTTGGTTGAGCTGAGTTTAAATCAATAGTGGCTGTGGGGCAAGGATTTTTGCAATGTCTTTACTCTCTGAAGAAGACAGAGGCAGATAGACTGGAAAGAAATGGATAAAAGACTAGTACAAAAGTGAGAATGATGATCAGTTTTTGATGGGAACTTTAGACTGTAAAAATAAAACAACTGGTTAATTTGGAAGGAGGTAACTATTTTAATCAAGAAGCAGTCACTTAAAGGAGGCTTGTTCTTACTGTGCTCTCTAACCAAGCAAATCTAAAAGTGCTATTTTGATGAGGGAGGAACATTTTCCTACTGTAGAGTATGAGAGAAACCCCTCCAAAAACATCTTATTTGGAGGGAAGAGGGAGCAGTAACAGTCCATGTGAGCACAAGGACATGGAGAGCATGAGAAATGACCCAGATGATGAACCAGAAACATCTGCATAAATAAGCTTGTTAATGATTCAAATCCCCATTTAAAACTGACAGAATCAAACTTCAGTATATTTAAAATAGACCTGTTGACTGTACATCAAAAAATTGTAGTATTCTCACATGTTTTCAGCAAGAATCTATGACTCTATCCTATATTTTGTTCATAAAACACACTGCACAGCCTGTATCATTATCTGTGAGAATAATTATTTGTGAGATTCATTAGTATGTATACAAATATTAGAAATGTAGCTCCATGCTTCAAGAAAAATATGGAATTGTGCTTGTGAATTTTTCTTGTTTATTGGATATTAAGCACACTATTAAGAGCAACAAGGAATGCTGGAAAAAATTGCACACTGCATTTCAGCTTTCCACCTGGTTATGAACTTCAAAAAATTCTCATGTAAATACTCTGATGTTTAATGATAATCGTGTGCACCACAGACTTTAGACCAGGCAGAAGGAGGTTTCTTGCAGTCATATTCGGCGTCCTTAAGTTAGGAACACAGCTTTGCGCCTGACCACTCCTAATTTAAGCGAACACACACCTGGGTGCAAATAAGAAAGCATAATCATTCTCTCTATTTACAGTGTGAGCGCACAATGTATAAATGACACCTGCCTCAGGCCAAAATTAGGGAAGACACCTGCACTTCACACCAAAACATTTTGCACTGGGCTTATGATGGGGCTTTTTGTCTTTTCTCCTGCCAGAGATAAAACTTCTTAATGCTGCACATCTGTAGAAGTCGGCTTTTTAAAAGAACTCCTGCAGCTCCTCTGAGTCACTGTTTGTTTCTACTCCAGCTGGATTTTCTCTTAACATCCCTTTGATTCATTCAAAGAAGCTCACACAGATATTGTAATCACATCAACTGTGCAGAAGAACATGGACGACTTTTTGTGCTAGTTTGACAATGTGGGAATCATTTTAAAACAACTAAAATGCCAAGAGATCCATCCCAGAAGGCCTGTGGGGTAAAAACCACAGACCCCTGATGTGTTTAGGATTTGTGCTGCCATTAAATTTTCAGTAAGAAGAACAGTGATGTCTTAACTGCTGTGTTTGAATGTCTGAATTCACTTTGACAGTTTTCTTTTACTCTTTAGTTGCAGGTCAAATTCAAACACAGATGCTGCTGACTTTGACTCATAATGTTACTTTCTTTGTTGATACTCAAACCTACAATAAATAAATAAATGAAAATAAAAGTATTTGCATAGTCTCCTCAAATCTCCTCAATGACAATTCTGTATTGGCATAAAACATTCGGTTATTTTTAATGATATGACTTCGGGTTGTCGTGCAGTTTATTAGTCTAAATACATCTGATTTATTGCACCTCAAGGTGACCAGAAATTCTTGCTGTCTGGACAATATGCTTAGTCTCCTATGATCAGTTGAAATGCATATACAATCACTTATTGGTATTCAGACCCTGCAATGTTAATTTATCTTGTGATATCCCTGATTGTGCTTTCATTTCTCACAGTTTTCAAGATGTTAAATATCCTTTGAAACACTAAGGAAGTTTGCAGCAGTGTCTTGTGTGGATTCAACCTGTTATGTTAAGAGCATGTTTTTGGATTTAATAAATGTATCTATGGTAAGCTAAATAAATGTATAAATAATGTTAGAAAGCAGCACCTAATTTACCAAAGTGCTGCTGCATGACAGCAATATTCCACTGAAAAGTGCATGCAAGTCTCCGCTCTTAGGTTTCTACATTGCAGTTGTCAGGCCCAGAAAAGTGATTAAATTGTTTCTTTCAAATTAAAAGCTGAGTATCTTCAGTTTAGACTTGATGAAGTATAACATACATGTGTAGTGGCAATTGAAAGTGCACCTTATAATACAAGGTTGGGGAATTTTAAAAGATATTAAAAGCTATATGAGACGTCAAACCTGCAATTAAACAATTTCAAGTCCAATTAGAAACTCCCTGCAGCCACAGGTAGTAATTACATAAGCCTGTTGTCAAAAACGTACAGCTTAAGTAACAGGACGTAAGTCTTCCATTCCTCTGTTAAGGTATTCACAATAACACTAAAGATTTTTCACACCTAGATCATTTGGGAGAGTTGTTTTGACATGTGGGCATTCCCAGTTGGGCATCTCTCATTTGGTATACTTATAAACATAGGCATTGAACCCTGTTTCAGTATAAATCAACCTTGCTGATGTTGCTTGAATGAGGTGCTTCCAATCAGGTATCAGGCATTTCTTATCATAACTGATTTTAAAAATATTACAGACAATTGTATATAGTAGTAAATGATAAACTGAAATCTGATCCAATTAAAAAATGCATTTTTTTTAATATGAAATCTGAATAACAGACTATAGGTATAAAAACCAACCACATCTTATTTTTAACATCAAACAGCTCAGTAAAGTGATGTAGTGTTGGGGTAATTTGTCGTTAAAGAAATGTGGAAAAATGATTATGGGGAATGTTACTAACTTCATCATTTAGTCTTATTTTTTTTTTTTTTTACCCTTTTTTTAGTGGGTACTGAGGGTTCATTCTTTTATTGGAGAAAGCCAAGAGACACTGAGTATAAGGTATAAAAAAAAAAAAAGTGGGAAGGGGAGTTTGAGGGAGACACACAGCAAAAGGCAAAGTGCTGGATTTGAACCCGTGCCAGCCCAGTAAAGGCAATAGGCTTGTGCAAGAGGGTACACTGACAAACCAGTCAATGCCCTAATTAATCACTTTTTCAACTCTTAAATGAACAAAACAAGTGAAATTATTTGATATCAATGATTCCAACCCTCATACCACAGCCTAAAACCGTCTCTAAGCTCATAATCTATGGGCACAGTTGCATTTGACTGTGATCATTTCCAACCTGAGGTGCAGGAAGGCAGTTGATGGATGTAACTGATGCTGAAAACAATGGTTCTTATACAAACACAACTGGCCTTTAATTACTCCCTATAATGATATGATTGGAAATGTTCTTTTGTTTTTTGCTTCTCTCTTTCGGCCTCTTTCTCTCTTTCACTCTCTCTCCACATGCCTAAGATTCACTTCATTGTGTGTTTTGTCTTGGTTTAGATAGTAAAGTAGCAACTCAAACAAGAACAGCCCAACACAAATCATACAGACAAAACAAAAATCAGAGAGAGGGAAAAGCCAAAGCTTACTACTACCAAAAAAACAATCCCTTTTGCAACATTCAACAAATGCTGTCTTTGAAAGAGGATTAAAGAAAATAGTTGGTAATAACATGCTGTCTTTTCGGGAAAATTTATCTAAAATGTCCCTTATTTTGTTATTTCACGACATTCCCCAAGTGACTCTTCTCTAATTGTCTGGTCACTCTTGACTTGAGCTCCCCTGTCCCAGCTGCTGTCTAGCAATCCGTGTAAAAATGCTGTTTATTACTTTCATTATTTTTGTGGCCATGAGAAGCAGTGCTCTAACAGCTCTATTTATTCTGTGAAGTTGTGTAGTGTGTCAGAGTCCCTTATAACAGCAGTTTTTATTGAAAAGAATTTGTACTGACAGGAAAGCAACACATCAGTAAACTCAAGAGATTTTAAAAGAAAAAGAGACCATAATTTTAAGAGGGTCAATGCAGGAAGCTCCGACTTAAGAGTGATAAAAGGAAAAAGGTGGATTGATTCATTTTAACTGAGGCTTTAGCCAAACAGCTCTGTTTGCACTTATGTGTGTAAATAGAGTGGACTGTACTCATAAATATACAGGTGATGTGCACAAGTGTCCAACACAAGGATGGGTGAAGCCTTTAGAAACTGTCTGTAGCCTTCACTTACAATATAATTTTGCCTGTGTATTTTATAAGCATTAGCATTTTTCTAATTTTGCCATGACAGCTTATACGCACATGAAGATTTTGTCCAGCTACGAACATAGCATGTTGTGTGGACTATTTAATAACAAGTTACTATAAAGGCCCGCCCCTTTAAATTTGCATTGTAAACTATTGTTAGCAAATTTTGTATTCATCATATCGTATTATAATGTACTTATCGTGCTGTATAATCATAGTTATAAGAATTTGTGACAGTTTGCCTTCATAAGAACATTCATATGTCAAATAATATCAGAGTTTGTAATAAGTTATAAGCATACTCTATAGTGTGCGTGTATTCTTAATATAAAATAATTTTGTAATTCTTAATGAGGTTAGGTGATAATACCAGTAAAACACGTTGACTGGTCAATGATCAAAGGTTAATGCGATCTGTATTCTTGATACAGAGCATATATATGTAACAAAAACATGTTTCAAACTTGCATTGTGGTGCAATGTAGGTTTAAGAATTTAGTAAGCAATGGGCTTAGGACAGGGACCAGGTCTCGCCCAGATGAGATGAGGGAGCTTCTTCTGCTATCCTCTGACCACCTCAGCTTCAAGTCCCCAGCCTCCAAGCCCCTACTCCCTCTGACCCAATGAAACCCCAAACCTCTTTCCTCCAGCTCCTAACCTCCTCCTACACATTTGCTGCTTTACTTTCTCCTCTTCCGCTTCCACGGTTTCCTCTCTTGGAAGGATCAAAATCACTAGGGAGGGTATCACTCAGCGTTTTTGTTTTTTGTTTTTTTTATCTCCAGGAAGTCCAGTTTCATCCCATAGACTAAAAACCATAAATTCTGTTTGTCTTTTCTTGATTTGCCACATCTTGAAAAAATGTAATGAAAAAAAAAAAAAAAACAGACTTCCAGTACAACCTGAAATCATCATTTTACCATCATTTATAAAATATTACAGTGAGCTGAAAAAAAATCATTGTTGTTTTTTATGTATTATTTATTTTGTGATTGTTTTTAATGTACACAGGAGTAGACTTTATGTTTCACATTTAAGAACCAAATGTAAGTATGAGAATGCCAAATGTGTAATTTTTTATAACTTTTCAAAAACACTGAAAACTTTAAGTTGCAGCCAGAGCCGGACCATGGCATAAGCCAGCTCAAACACTGGCATGCTTGTAAAAAGTGTGCCTTTTCTTAATGAATAATCAAAATGAGCCTCTGATACAGTGGTGTAGGAATGAGTCCAAATCTGCAGAAGTGAATTAGCAGTTTAGCTCTTTGCATTTAAGGCCAAAATTCTATGGGATTTTATTATAGCTTTTCAGATGTAATGCCTGAAATACGGTCTGAGATAAAGACACGAATACATGAATTTAATGTTTGATTTTGCTACATGAAATGCATCTGATGGTGCGCCTGCTTTTGAATTTTAAGTATTATTGTGTTTTTTAAAGGATATTTGTTAACAAACTGTTCACAAGGCTACAAAAATGTCCAGGGATGTGATGGAATCATTTCTGATTGTTTTTAAGACAGAGGTAATACTTACACCTTAGCCACAGACATAGGTCTGATCGAAAGGGTCAACACATAGGGCCTGACCACAATGACCCAATCAATCCAGAGTGATTGTTCAACACAGCCCAGAAGACAATGATTTACAAATCCTTGTTTACCCTTAAATCAACTGAATACATCACAAACACAAGATATCTAATGTTCAATGCTCTGATAAATTTTGTTTGTTTGCAAATATTTACTTATTTCAAATGCAATGCCTTCAATACATTCCAAAAAAGCTGGGACGGTTCATGTTCACTGTGTTACATCCTCTTTCCTTTTAACAACACTTAATGAGTGTTTTGAGACTGTTAGAGCTTTATAGGTCAAATTCTTGATCTGCTTGATGTATAACTTCAGTTGCTCAACAATGGGCGACAGGTCTGGACTGAAGTACATTATTTTACTACAAAGCCATGCTGTTGCAGAAGTGGCTTTTTAATTTACAGCATGACCTCCTTTTTAGTCAAAAGTAGGTCATGCCATTTTAACTTTGCACTTTGTGAATAAAATGTTAGTATATGACAATCATTGGTAAGTGAGTGAAAGAAAAGGAAGGGGAAGAAAAAATGTGCAGATTTTAATAAACATTTGAAACAGTTCTTGAGTTAAATTGCCACATTTTTACTGCCTGTAGCAAACAGCATTAGCCAGTTAGGCTACAGTCCTGTTTGGCACAGGGCTTTTTTGCATGAGGATAAGGATAAGGATCTACAGTCATGGAAAAAATTATTAGACCACCCTTGTTTTCTTCAATTTCTTGTTTATGATAATGCCCGGTACAACTAAAGGTAACATTTCTTTGGACAAAAATAACTCATAAGAGTTTTCGAGTTGATATCTAGCCATTTTTTCATGGTTTTCTTGATAAAAACCAAATTCACTTAAGTTCTTACATCAATAGCTATGGCATTGTACTTGCCAAAAACAGTGCTTTTAGGGCATTCCATGTTTTCCTTTCTATCTGTTAGTCACATGATACACACAGGACTTAGTACTTGATAGCATAACCATTGTTTTTGCATGACTGCAGCCCATGCGTTCTTGGCATGCTCTCCACCAGCTTCTGATATTGTTCTGCTGTCACAGTCGCCCATTCAAGTTGCAAAAATTCAGATAAATGTTCTTTTTTTTGGGCTTGTGGTTCTCCATTTTGAGTCTGATGATATTCCACAGGTTTTCAGTTGGATTTCATATCTGGATTTATATCATGGCCAGGGCATGGTTTGAATGTTCTGGTTCTCCATCCAGGCTTTAACTGACCTTGCCGTGTGGCAAGGAACATTGTCTTGTTGTCATTTGAAGCAGGAAAGAGTTTGTCGCTGATGGAAGAGGACTGTTTTCAAGAGTAGCCCTGTACGTGGTTCATTCGCCCTTCACACAGTTGCATTTGCCCTGTTTCACCCCTACTGAAACAACCCCACATAATCACTGATCACCCCCATGTTTTACTGTAGGGGCAAGACATTCTGGTTTGTGTAGGCTTCTCAAGGCTTCTCCCTAGCCAGTAAGTTGGCTGGAGTGGGCATCAACCCAAAATTGGATTCATCCCTGAAGGGACCTTAGCCCAGTCATCAACAGTCCAATCCTTGTGATCCCTAGCAAAGAGTAACCGGGCCTTCCTCTGCCTTTCATTGATGAAGGGCTTCTTCCATGCCCTGTGTGACTTCAGACCAGCCTCAAGAAGTTGGTTTCACATTTCTCAACAGTGCGCACTCATTTTTCAGGTCCCTGGAGGTCTGGCGACGATTCCTGACACAGGAACTGAGTGCACGGTCCTCTCGTGGGGTACAACGACGTTTTCTGCCTCGACCAGCCAGCAATTTGGTAGTACCATGCTCGGCTTGCTTTTTCTTAGTGTAATGAACGGCTGTCTTGGAGATCTTCATTTTTGGGCTACCTGTCTCTCACTCATAGCCACTTTCCCAGCAGTGCCAAGATGGCTCCATTTGTGGCTCACGTAATTCTTTTGTTTTAGGCATTATGTGAGAGCTGACAACTTCTGAGTTGTCCTACAGCTTGAATGTAAGCAGGAAACCACTCTAGGCCTTTGCATGTGCAGTGCTGCTTATGACATGAAACAGTCTCTTCTATACCCTGGGAATACATTTAAGCTCAAGCATGTCAAATATGACATAAAGCATTATGGACTCAACTGCATTTTTTGTCATATTCATTGTATTCTTCAGGTAATATACCTTATTGGTACCAGGCATTAAAATGAACAAGAAATTGAAGAAAACAAGGGTGGTCTAATATTTTTTCCATGACTGTATTTTGCACTGAAATGTCGAACATTCCTTCATTTATATTCATGCAAATGACAATGGTACATCCAGAATGCAATATCCTTGATGGATCAATTTGTGAACAATTTGCACGTATTTTACCCTTTGCATGTGCTCTGTGGATTTGGTCCACAGTTTTAAACACCAACACTCATCAAAAAAAAAGAAGTGAAATGGACTAGCAAAACTTTGAGGGCACTAGCCCTCAGAGTGACACCATACTCGCACACTTAGCTCTATGAACATACACACACACAAAACATAACATGATGGTGTAGAGCAGCAGAATAAAGGTGAGGCCCTCTGGCTCCTTCGTTAGTCCTGAGTAGCATTCACACATTTTAGGGCTTCATTTTATAGACACACAGACACCTGACTGACAGTGTAAATTCAGACGTGGACAAAAATGTTGGTACCCTTCCATTAAAGAAAGGAAAATTGGAATTGATCACTGAAATAACTTGAACCTGACAAAAATAATAAAAAATAAAAATTTACTGATAATTAATGAATGAATATCATACATTGCTTTTGAATTGTGGTTTAACAGAATCATTTTAAAAAAACTAAATAAGGAAACTGGCCTGGACAAAAAGATGGTACCCCAAGAATCATTGAAAATGAATTTGTCCATAGGGGACATGTTAAACTAAGGTGTGTCCCTGTAATAAACATCACAGGTGTCTTCAAACTTGTAATCAGTCAGTCTGCCTATTTAAAGGCTGAAAAGTAGTCACTGTGCTGTTTGGTATGGTGGTGTGTACCACACTGAACATGGACAACAGAAAGCTAAGGAGAGAGTTGTCTCAAGAGATTAGAAAGAAAATTATGGGACAAGCACGTTAAAGGTAAAGACTATGAGGCCATCTCCAAGCAGCTTGATGTTCCTGTGACTACAGCTGCACATATTATTCAGAAGTTAAAGGTCCACGGGACTGTAGCCAACCTCCCTGGACGTGGCTGCAAGAGGAAATTTGATGACAAATTAAAGAGACGGATAATACGAATGGTAACCAAAGAGCCCAGAACAACTTCAAAAGAGATTAGAGATGAACTCCATGGTCAAGGTACATCAGTATCAGATAGCACCATCTGTCGCTTGTTTGAGCTTAAGTGGACTTAATGGAGGACTTCATTGTTGAAAGCAAACCATAAAAAAGAGAGACTGGAATTTGCCAAAATGCATTGACAAGCCACAAAGCTTCTGGAAGAATGTCCTTTGGACAGAAGAGACCAAACTGGAGCTTTTTGGCAAGTTACATCAGCTCTATTTTCACAGAGGGCAAAAAATGAAGCATACAAAGAAAAGAACACTGTACCTACTGTGAAACATGGAGGAGGCTCAGTTATGTTCTGGGGCTGCTTTGCTGTATCCGGCACAGGGTGTCTTAAACCTGTGCCAGGGTACAATGAAATCTCAAGACTATCAAGGCCAGTGTCAGAAAGCTTGGTCTCAGTCGGCAGGTCTAAAAACACCCAAGAATGGCTAAGAACAAAATATTGGACTATTCTGAAGGGGGCTTCAGTGAGTCCTGATCTAAATCCTATTGAACATTTATTAAAGGAGCTGAAACATGCAGTCTGGAGAAGACACCCTTCAAACCTGAGACAGCTGGAGCAGTTTGCTCATGAGGAAGTGGGCCAAAATACCTGTCCAACAGGTGGCAGAAGTCTCATTGAGAGTTACAGAAATCACCTGATTGCAGTGATTGGCATCAAAAGGTTGTGCAACAAAATATTAAAGTTAAGGGTACTTCTAATATTTTGGCCAGGCCAGTTTCATTATCTTGTTTTCTTTAAGATTATTCTATTAAACCACAATTCATACAGGAAGAGCTCCCACTGCTATCACAAATAACCTGAAAATGTTTCTTTTAGTGTATGTATATAAAAATAATAGCATCTGGATGAATACCATACAAATGTGATATAAACCTTTCTGGCACTTAAGGCAGTCAAGAGCATTGCACTGTACTATGTTTTTGGGTGGAGGACAAAGTGTGGACAACAGTGATGCCCTCTTTAAACCACAGTAAAAGTAGAAAGGAATCGACCATCCTACAGGTGGACTACAATGTGTACAGTTTTAATTTTGACAGCACTTTTTGATTTAGTTTTAGTTCGAGCCTTTGCCTAAAATACCTTTTAGTTTTAGGTTATAATTTAGTCATCTAAATTGTTTTAATTTTAGTCTAGTTTTAGTTGATGAAATTTCACAACATTTTAGTCGACGAAATCTACTGTAATTTTAGTCGAGCTAAAATATGAAGTGTAGGAGTAAGTCATTTTTTATGTTTCCTTGAATTTCTGAAGTGATGTTTTACACTTGGATCCCAACACCACAAAGCTAAGGCAGTTGTGGATTGGATGTCCCCTCTTAACTCATCCAACCTTTCCACAAAACCAAACTAGCTGTGATCGGATAAATTCTTAACTTGTCCCTACTTTCAACATGACAAAATTAGGGTCTGATTGGATTTAGTCTCTGTCAGACATTTTAGTCTAGTTTTTATCTGTTGACGGAAATGTCAATTAATTTTAGTTTTAGTTTCAGTCCATGTGCACTTGTTTTTCTTTTTCAGTTACAGTTTAGTTTTTTGTCAGGGGAAAAAAAGGATTGTTGACAAAAACTATGGCGAAAATATTTAGTCAACAAAATTAACACTGAATGCGTCCACTGAGTAGGTAACAAGGAAACTGAATACAAGAGCGAGGGTTTCGTAAAAAGTCTGGCCACATACTGTTCTTTCAATGGTCAACAGTGTAGATAAAGAACAACTTAATGCATATTAGAGTAGCACCTTTCTTTTAAAGCAAATGTGCCTTGTTCTTCAGAACCATCAGTGGAAAAGGAAGAGAACATAAAAGTATTTCAGGGCAAAATGAAGAGGCAAAAGTATTTATCTTGATGAAAAAAAAATAAAAATGCCTCACACATAAGCCTCCTCTCTCCATGTAGTCCTTGAACACTGAGGCAGTCACACAAATAATGAACTGGCTTCAGAATCAAATTCACCAAGTGCAGAGCAACTTTTCAACATTTTTTGCATATTCACTTACGTGCCTTCTGTACTTCTCAAAATGTTCGCAAATGTTATTCAGTCTATCATTTCCCTACTTAAACAATACCAGCTGGCAACCAGTCTAGGGGTGTACCCCGCCTCTTGCTCAATGTCAGCTGTCTCCAACCCCACATGATCCAGGAATGGAATAAGTGGTATAGATAATAGATGGATGGTAATGTATTTTATATTTTTTCGAAAAGCCAGACTAAGTTACCTTTACTAAAGGCTATAGCTTGTATGCATCCCTGCATTCCTGAAATGAGCAGCACAACCAAATGTGTGGATAGCCACCACCCAAAAAATGTGCCAAAAGCCCCTGCAAGTGGGGGCTGGTGTTCTAGTATGCAGACTGGCAACATTATTTGTTGTCAGCCCTGGTACCATTTCCAAACTTAGGACCAAAGTTCTTTGACAGTGATAAAGTCAAGGACAGACCACATATTGCGGGATCCCACAAAAAGACAACACCCAGGAGAATGGCTCTTCACTCATGCCTCACTGAGGAATTATAAGCTTTATTTCCAAGGTTAAGAGGGGATTGTCAGCACATTTTTGGGGGGCAATAGCCACACGTTTAGCTGTGTTGATCATTGAACAAATGCATGATCCTTACATTTTGTATCTTCCTTGCTAATGACTTATCAGGCTTTCTAAAATTTTAAAATACAATACCTGTTGGTATTATTAAAGGGTAGGAATAATCAATTGAAATAATTTTCCCAAACTGTTTTTGAAGAGGATAGTTTAAAGATTGAGAAGATTGTTTCCACCTTTTCTTGATCAAGTGTGAAAATGAATTAAAGCAGAGAAGAGAAGTATTCAAAAGATTAGGTCACTCAAAGGGCAAATTAGCTGTTATTTGATTTAGAGTTGACATTTTCCCTATGCAGGCATTAATTGTGTCTTAATAATGAAACACTGACCTTGAAAAAAGAAGAAAACATAACTGTATGTCTTTCTTTCTCTCATTTCTGCGTCTTTGGAAATAGCTTTGCTAGACTGTCCTCTGATATAAACTCACTGTTGACTTTTCATAAACTAAAATAGCTCCAAGTTAAATTTGTTTTGTGTTTTCACTCCCAGTGTTAT
>JBAMNC010002213.1:35000-49039 GCA_037902135.1 Cetoscarus ocellatus | reverse complement strand
GAGAGTTACGGTTGAAAGAAAGTGAGGATAATTTCTTTTGTTGCAAAACTTTATTTTTATAAAAAATAAAAATAAAAATCAGATGATGAAACAACAATAGTTCCAAAATATCAGAATTCTTGGAAACTAGTCAGAATTTTCAGATGAAAGCCTGAATTTTGACTTCATGGGAAGAACTCTGGCTTTGATCTCAGTATTTTGATTTGAATCCAAGAATTCTGACTTGAGTGTCAGAATTCTGCCTTTTAGGAACGGTGACTTTCATCCACCCATCCACTCCACTGACTTGCAGTTTTTCTTTCAATAACTTCATTTGGGTTGTTTTTCAGAAAATCATGTACGGGGTTCTCTTTTTCTCTGATTCACGAGTGCTGCTTTGCCATTGTCTTCTGATATACAATCCAAAAAACAGTACTACCCCAAAAAAATGTAAAAACAGAAAAAACTTAAAAAAAAAAAAAAGAAAAGAACTCCACGCACTGTGGCTTGACGTGGCGGCTTGACTGCTTGTGTGGACATGGGCACTGTCCATGCTGACTTCATGGGAAGAAATCTGGCTTTGATCTCAGTATTTTGATTTGAATCCAAGAGCTCTGCCTTTGATGTCAGAATTCTGCCTTTTAGGAATGGTGACTTTCATCCACCCATCCACTCCCACTGACTTGCAGTTTTTCTTTCAATAACTTCATTTGGGTTGTTTTTCAGAAAATCATGTACGGGGTTCTCTTTTTCTCTGATTCACTAGTGCTGCTTTGACATTGTCTTCTGATATACAATCCAAAAAACAGTACTACCAAAAAAAATGTAAAAACACAAAAAAAATTAAAAAAAAAAAAAAAAAAAAAAAGAAAAAGAACTCCCACGCACTGTGGCTTGACGTGGCGGCTTGACTGCTTGTGCATACGCTGGCACTGTCCATGCTGACTTCATGGGAAGAAATCTGGCTGATCTCAGTATTTTGATGTGAATCCAAGAGCTCTGCCTTTGATGTCAGAATTCTGCCTTTTCGTAATAGTGACTTTCATCTCAGGTCGTTGTTTTAATCTCAGGATATTGTCTGTTAATCTTAGTGTCCTGAGGAAATCTGGGGATTTTTTCTTTGATTTTAGAATCCTGATTTTAATCTGGGGACGTTGATTTGATCTTACAATTGTGGCTTTCTTCCCAGAATTCTGACTGTATCCTCATAATGCTGACTTTAACCCCGAAGACACACTTAAATGAGCCATTTGTCACCTCTGTCTTCGCTTACGGTCATACCACCCTGAGCGCGCCCGATCTCGTCTGATCTCGGAAGCTAAGCAGGGTCGGGCCTGGTTAGTACTTGGATGGGAGACCGCCTGGGAATACCAGGTGCTGTAAGCTTTTCTTCTTATCCACAGCAGAGGGTGCTGCTCCTGCAACACATTTTCAACTCAGTCCAATTCAAATAGCTGTATTGGCGTGGACGTAGGGAATTCATTGCCAGAGCATGTCATAAAAGTCATGACATAACATCTAGATTGATAATAAAATGACAAATAGGGCCAATGATTCATTACAATGATAAAAAGCAGTCACATTTTCAGAGTTACGGTTGAAAGAAAGTGAGGATAATTTCTTTTGTTGCAAAACTTTATTTTTATAAAAAATAAAAATAAAAATCAGATGATGAAACAACAATAGTTCCAAATATCAGAATTCTTGGAAAACTAGTCAGAATTTTCAGATGAAAGCCTGAATTTTGACTTCATGGGAAGAACTCTGGCTTTGATCTCAGTATTTTGATTTGAATCCAAGAATTCTGACTTGAGTGTCAGAATTCTGCCTTTTAGGAACGGTGACTTTCATCCACCATCCACTCCACTGACTTGCAGTTTTTCTTTCAATAACTTCATTTGGGTTGTTTTCAGAAAATCATGTACGGGGTTCTCTTTTTCTCTGATTCACGAGTGCTGCTTTGCCATTGTCTTCTGATATACAATCCAAAAAACAGTACTACCCAAAAAAATGTAAAAACAGAAAAAAAACTTAAAAAAAAAAAAAGAAAAAGAACTCCCACGCACTGTGGCTTGACGTGGCGGCTTGACTGCTTGTGTGGACATGGGCACTGTCCATGCTGACTTCATGGGAAGAAATCTGGCTTTGATCTCAGTATTTTGATTTGAATCCAAGAGCTCTGCCTTTGATGTCAGAATTCTGCCTTTTAGGAATGGTGACTTTCATCCACCCATCCACTCCCACTGACTTGCAGTTTTTCTTTCAATAACATTTATGGTTGTTTTTCAGAAAATCATTTACGGGGTTCTCTTTTAGTGATTGCTTTGATGAGTAGTGCTGATATACATTGTCTTACAGTATCCAAAATCCAAAAACAGAAAAAACCCAAAAAAAAAACTTAAAAAAAAAAAAAAAAGAAAAAGAACTCCCAGAAATGGCTTGACGTGGCGGCTTCTTGACTTGTGCATTACGCTGGCACTGTCCATGCTGACTTCATGGGAGAAATCTGGCTTTGATCTCAGTATTTTGATGTGAATCCAAGAGCTGCCTTTGATGTCAGAATTCTGCCTTTTCGTAATAGTGACTTTCATCTCAGGTCGTTGGTTTTAATCTCAGGATATTGTCTGTAATCTTAGTGTCCTGACGGAAATCTGGGGATTTTTTCTTTGATTTTAGAATCCTGATTTTAATCTGGGGACGTTGATTTGATCTTACAATTGTGGCTTTCTTCCCAGAATTCTGACTGTATCCTCATAATGCTGACTTTAACCCCGAAGACACACTTAAATGAGCCATTTGTCACCTCTGTCTTCGCTTACGGTCATACCACCCTGAGCGCGCCCGATCTCGTCTGATCTCGGAAGCTAAGCAGGGTCGGGCCTGGTTAGTACTTGGATGGGAGACCGGCCTGGAATACCAGGTGCTGTAAGCTTTTTCTTCTTATTCCACAGCAGAGGGTGCTGCTCCTGCAAACACATTTTCAACTCAGTCCAATTCAAATAGCTGTATTGGCGTGGACGTAGGGAATTCATTGCCAGAGCATGTCATAAAAGTCATGACATAACATCTAGATTGATAATAAAAATGACAAATAGGGCCAATGATTCATTACAATGATAAAAAGCAGTCACATTTTCAGAGTTACGGTTGAAAGAAAGTGAGGATAATTTCTTTTGTTGCAAAACTTTATTTTTATAAAAAATAAAAATAAAAATCAGATGATGAAACAACAATAGTTCCAAATATCAGAATTCTTGGAAACTAGTCAGAATTTTCAGATGAAAGCCTGAATTTTGACTTCATGGGAAGAACTCTGGCTTTGATCTCAGTATTTTGATTTGAATCCAAGAATTCTGACTTGAGTGTCAGAATTCTGCCTTTTAGGAACGGTGACTTTCATCCACCCATCCACTCCCACTGACTTGCAGTTTTTCTTTCAATAACTTCATTTGGGTTGTTTTTCAGAAAATCATGTACGGGGTTCTCTTTTTCTCTGATTCACGAGTGCTGCTTTGCCATTGTCTTCTGATATACAATCCAAAAAACAGTACTACCCCAAAAAAATGTAAAAACAGAAAAAAACTTAAAAAAAAAAAAAGAAAAAGAACTCCCACGCACTGTGGCTTGACGTGGCGGCTTGACTGCTTGTGTGGACATGGGCACTGTCCATGCTGACTTCATGGGAAGAAATCTGGCTTTGATCTCAGTATTTTGATTTGAATCCAAGAGCTCTGCCTTTGATGTCAGAATTCTGCCCTTTAGGAATGGTGACTTTCATCCACCCATCCACTCCCACTGACTTGCAGTTTTTCTTTCAATAACTTCATTTGGGTTGTTTTTCAGAAAATCATGTACGGGGTTCTCTTTTTCTCTGATTCACTAGTGCTGCTTTGACATTGTCTTCTGATATACAATCAAAAAAACAGTACTACCCAAAAAAATGTAAAAACAGAAAAAAACTTAAAAAAAAAAAAAAAAAAAAAAGAAAAAGAACCCCCACGCACTGTGGCTTGAACGTGGCGGCTTGGAACTGGCTTGTGCTTACGCTGGCACTGTCATTGCTGACTTCATGGAAGAAATCTGGCTTTGATCTCAGTATTTTGATGTGAATCCAAGAGCTCTGCCTTTGATGTCAGAATTCTTCCTTTTCGTAATAGTGACTTTCATCTCAGGTCGTTTGGTTTTTAATCTCAGGATATTGTCTGTAATCTTAGCTGTCCTGACGGAAATCTGGGGATTTTTTCTTTGATTTTAGAATCCTGATTTATATCTGGGGGACGTTGATTTGATCTTACAATTGTGGCTTCCTTCCCAGAATTCTGACTGTATCCCTCATAATGCTGACTTTTAACCCGACGACACACTTAAATGAGCCATTTGTCACATCTGTCTTCGCTTTACGTCATACCACCCTGAGCCGCGGCCCGATCTCGTCTGTCTCGGAAGCTAAGCAGCGGTCAGGCCTGGTTTAGTACTTGGATGGGAGACCGCCTGGGAATACAGGTGCTGTAAGCTTTTCTTCTTATCCACAGCAGAGGGTGCTGCTCCTGCAACACATTTTCAACTCAGTCCAATTCAAATAGCTGTATTGGCGTGGACGTAGGGAATTCATTGCCAGAGCATGTCATAAAAGTCATGACATAACAATCTAGATTGATAATAAAATGACAAATAGGGCCAATGATTCATTACAATGATAAAAAGCAGTCACATTTTCAGAGTTACGGTTGAAAGAAAGTGAGGATAATTTCTTTTTGTTGCAAAAACTTTATTTTTATAAAAAATAAAAATATAAAATCAGATGATGAAACAACAATAGTTCCAAATATCAGAATTCTTGGAAACTAGTCAGAATTTTCAGATGAAAGCCTGAATTTTGACTTCATGGGAAGAACTCTGGCTTTGATCTCAGTATTTTGATTTGAATCCAAGAATTCTGACTTGAGTGTCAGAATTCTGCCTTTTAGGAACGGTGACTTTCATCCACCCATCCACTCCCACTGACTTGCAGTTTTCTTTCAATAACTTCATTTGGGTTGTTTTTCAGAAAATCATGTACGGGGTTCTCTTTTTCTCGGATTCACGAGTGCTGCTTTGCCATTGTCTTCTGATATACAATCCATAAAACAGTACTACCCCAAAAAAATGTATAAACAGAAAAAAACTTAAAAAAAAAAAAGAAAAAGAACTCCCACGCACTGTGGCTTGACGTGGCGCTTGACTGCTTGTGTGGACATGGGCACTGTCCATGGCTGACTTCATGGGAAGAAAATCTGGCTTTGATCTCTGTATTTTGATTTGAATCCAAGAGCTCTGCCTTTGATGTCAGAATTCTGCCCTTTTAGGAATGGTGACTTTCATCCACCCATCCACTCCCACTGACTTGCAGTTTTTCTTTCAATAACTTCATTGGGTTGTTTTTCAGAAAATCATGTACGGGGTTCTCTTTTTCTCTGATTCACTAGTGCTGCTTTGACATTGTCTTCTGATATACAATCCAAAAAACAGTACTACCCAAAAAAATGTAAAAACAGAAAAAAACTTAAAAAAAAAAAAAAAAAAAAAAAAAGAAAAAGAACTCCCACGCACTGTGGCTTGTACGTGCGGCTGACTGCTTGTGCATACGCTGGCACTGTCCATGCTGACTTCATGGGAAGAAATCTGGCTTTGATCTCAGTATTTTGATGTGAATCCAAGAGCTCTGCCTTTGATGTCAGAATTCTGCCTTTTCGTAATAGTGACTTTCATCTCAGGTCGTTGGTTTGTAATCTCAGGATATGTGTCTGTATCTTAGTGTCCTGACGGAAATCTGGGGATTTTTTCTTTGATTTTAGGAATCCTGATTTTAATCTGGGGACGTTGATTTGATCTTACAATTGTGGGCTTTCTTCCCAGAATTCTGGACTGTATCCTCATAATGCTGACTTTAACCCCGAAGGACACACTTAAATGAGCCATTTGTCACCTCGGTCTTCGCTTACGGTCATACCACCCTGAGCGCGCTCCGATCTCGTCTGATCTCGGAAGCTAAGCAGGGTCGGGCCTGGTTAGTACTTGGATGGGAGACCGCCTGGGAATACCAGGTGCTGTAAGCTTTTCTTCTATCCACAGCAGAGGGTGCTGCTCCGTGCAACACATTTTCACTCAGTCCAATTCAAATAGCTGTATTGGCGGTGGACGTAGGGAATTCATTGCCAGAGCATGTCATAAAAGTCTTGACATAACATCTAGATTGATAATAAAAATGACAAATAGGCCAATGATTCATTACAATGATAAAAAGCAGTCACATTTTCAGAGTTACGGTTGAAAGAAAGTGAGGATAATTTCTTTTGTTGCAAAACTTTATTTTTATAAAAAATAAAAAATAAAATCAGATGATGAAACAACAATAGTTCCAAATATCAGAATTCTGGAAACTAGTCAGAATTTTCAGATGAAAGCCTGAATTTTGACTTCATGGAAGAACTCTGGCTTTGATCTCAGTATTTTGATTTGAATCCAAGAATTCTGACTTGAGTGTCAGAATTCTGCCTTTTAGGAACGGTGACTTTCATCCACCCATCCACTCCCACTGACTTGCAGTTTTTCTTTCAATAACTTCATTTGGGTTGTTTTTCAGAAAATCATGTACGGGTTCTCTTTTTCTCTGATTCACGAGTGCTGCTTTGCCATTGTCTTCTGATATACAATCCAAAAAACAGTACTACCCCAAAAAAAATGTAAAAACAGAAAAAAACTTAAAAAAAAAAAAAGAAAAAGAACTCCCACGCACTGTGGCTTGGACGTGGCGGCTTGACTGCTTGTGTGGACATGGGCACTGTCCATGCTGACTTCATGGGAAGAAATCTGCTTTGATCTCAGTATTTTGATTTGAATCCAAGAGCTCTGCCTTGATGTCAGAATTCTGCCCTTTTAGGAATGGTGACTTTCATCCACTCCATCCACTCCCACTGACTTGCAGTTTTTCTTTCAATAACTTCATTTGGGTTGTTTTCAGAAAATCATGTACGGGGTTCTCTTTTTCTCTGATTCACTAGTGCTGCTTTGACATTGTCTTCTGATATACAATCCAAAAAACAGTACTACCCCAAAAAAAATGTAAAAACAGAAAAAAACTTAAAAAAAAAAAAAAAAAAAAAAAAAAAAAAGAACTCCCACGCACTGTGGCTTGACGTGGCGGCTTGACTGCTTGTGCATACGCTGGCACTGTCCATGCTGACTTCATGGGAAGAAATCTGGCTTTGATCTCAGTATTTTGATGTGAATCCAAGAGCTCTGCCTTTGATGTCAGAATTCTGCCTTTTCGTAATAGTGACTTTCATCTCAGGTCGTTGGTTTTAATCTCAGGATATTGTCTGTAATCTTAGTGTCCTGACGGAAATCTGGGGATTTTTTCTTTGATTTTAGAATCCTGATTTTAATCTGGGGACGTTGATTTGATCTTACAATTGTGGCTTTCTTCCCAGAATTCTGACTGTATCCTCATAATGCTGACTTTAACCCCGAAGACACACTTAAATGAGCCATTTGTCACCTCTGTCTTCGCTTACGGTCATTACCACCCTGAGCGCGCCCGATCTCGTCTGATCTCGGAAGCTAAGCAGGGTCGGGCCTGGTTAGTACTTGGATGGGAGACCGCCTGGGAATACCAGGTGCTGTAAGCTTTTCTTCTTATCCACAGCAGAGGGTGCTGCTCCTGCAACACATTTTCAACTCAGTCCAATTCAAATAGCTGTATTGGCGTGGACGTAGGGAATTCATTGCCAGAGCATGTCATAAAAGTCATGACATAACATCTAGATTGATAATAAAAATGACAAATAGGGCCAATGATTCATTACAATGATAAAAGCAGTCACATTTTCAGAGTTACGGTTGAAAGAAAGTGAGGATAATTTCTTTTGTTGCAAAACTTTATTTTTATAAAAAATAAAAATAAAAATCAGATGATGAAACAACAATAGTTCCAAATATCAGAATTCTTGGAAACTAGTCAGAATTTTCAGATGAAAGCCTGAATTTTGACTTCATGGGAAGAACTCTGGCTTTGATCTCAGTATTTTGATTTGAATCCAAGAATTCTGACTTGAGTGTCAGAATTCTGCCTTTTAGGAACGGTGACTTTCATCCACCCATCCACTCCCACTGACTTGCAGTTTTTCTTTCAATAACTTCATTTGGGTTGTTTTTCAGAAAATCATGTACGGGGTTCTCTTTTTCTCTGATTCACGAGTGCTGCTTTGCCATTGTCTTCTGATATACAATCCAAAAAACAGTACTACCCCAAAAAAATGTAAAAACAGAAAAAAACTTAAAAAAAAAAAAAAGAAAAAGAACTCCCACGCACTGTGGCTTGACGTGGCGGCTTGACTGCTTGTGTGGACATGGGCACTGTCCATGCTGACTTCATGGGAAGAAATCTGGCTTTGATCTCAGTATTTTGATTTGAATCCAAGAGCTCTGCCTTTGATGTCAGAATTCTGCCCTTTAGGAATGGTGACTTTCATCCACCCATCCACTCCCACTGACTTGCAGTTTTTCTTTCAATAACTTCATTTGGGTTGTTTTTCAGAAAATCATGTACGGGGTTCTCTTTTTCTCTGATTCACTAGTGCTGCTTTGACATTGTCTTCTGATATACAATCCAAAAAACAGTACTACCCCCAAAAAAAAGTAAAAACATAAAAAAACATAAAAAAAAAAAAAAAAAAAAAAAGAAAAAGAACTCCCACGCACTGTGGCTTGACGTGGCGGCTTGACTGCTTGTGCATACGCTGGCACTGTCCATGCTGACTTCATGGGAAGAAATCTGGCTTTGATCTCAGTATTTTGATGTGAATCCAAGAGCTCTGCCTTTGATGTCAGAATTCTGCCTTTTCGTAATAGTGACTTTCATCTCAGGTCGTTGGTTTTTAATCTCAGGATATTGTCTGTAATCTTAGTGTCCTGACGGAAATCTGGGGATTTTTTCTTTGATTTTAGAATCCTGATTTTAATCTGGGGACGTTGATTTGATCTTTACAATTGTGGCTTTCTTCCCAGAATTCTGACTGTATCCTCATAATGCTGACTTTAACCCCGAAGACACACTTAAATGAGCCATTTGTCACCTCTGTCTTCGCTTACGGTCATACCACCCTGAGCGCGGCCCGATCTCGTCTGATCTCGGAAGCTAAGCAGGGTCGGGCCTGGTTAGTACTTGGATGGGAGACCGCCTGGGAATACCAGGTGCTGTAAGCTTTTCTTCTTATCCACAGCAGAGGGTGCTGCTCCTGCAACACATTTTCAACTCAGTCCAATTCAAATAGCTGTATTGGCGTGGACGTAGGGAATTCATTGCCAGAGCATGTCATAAAAGTCATGACATAACATCTAGATTGATAATAAAAATGACAAATAGGGCCAATGATTCATTACAATGATAAAAAGCAGTCACATTTTCAGAGTTACGGTTGAAAGAAAGTGAGGATAATTTCTTTTGTTGCAAAACTTTATTTTTATAAAAAATAAAAATAAAAATCAGATGATGAAACAACAATAGTTCCAAATATCAGAATTCTTGGAAACTAGTCAGAATTTCAGATGAAAGCCTGAATTTTGACTTCATGGGAAGAACTCTGGCTTTGATCTCAGTATTTTGATTTGAATCCAAGAATTCTGACTTGAGTGTCAGAATTCTGCCTTTTAGGAACGGTGACTTTCATCCACCCATCCACTCCCACTGACTTGCAGTTTTTCTTTCAATAACTTCATTTGGGTTGTTTTTCAGAAATCATGTTACGGGATTCTCTTTTTCTCTGATTCACGAGTGCTGCTTTGCCATTGTCTTCTGATATACAATCCAAAAAACAGTACTACCCCAAAAAAATGTAAAAACAGAAAAAAACTTAAAAAAAAAAAAAAGAAAAAGAACTCCCACGCACTGTGGCTTGACGTGGCGGCTTGACTGCTTGTGTGGACATGGGCACTGTCCATGCTGGACTTCATGGGAAGAAATCTGGCTTTGATCTCAGTATTTTGATTTGAATCCAAGAGCTCTGACTTTGATGTCAGAATCTGCCTTTAGGAACGGTGATTTTCGTCCACCCATCCACTCCCACTGACTTGCAGTTTTTCTTTCAATAACTTCATTTGGGTTGTTTTTCAGAAAATCATGTACGGGGTTCTCTTTTTCTCTGATTCACGAGTGCTGCTTTGACATTGTCTTCTGATATACAATCCAAAAAACAGTACTACCCCAAAAAAATGTAAAAACAGAAAAAAACTTAAAAAAAAAAAAAAAAAAAGAAAAAGAACTCCCACGCACTGTGGCTTGACGTGGCGGCTTGACTGCTTGTGCATACGCTGGCACTGTCCATGCTGACTTCATGGGAAGAAATCTGGCTTTGATCTCAGTATTTTGATGTGAATCCAAGAGCTCTGCCTTTGATGTCAGAGTTCTGCCTTTTCGTAAAGTGACTTTCATCTCAGGTCGTTGGTTTTAATCTCAGGATATTGTCTGTAATCTTAGTGTCCTGACGGAAATCTGGGGATTTTTTCTTTGATTTTAGAATCCTGATTTTAATCTGGGGACGTTGATTTGATCTTACAATTGTGGCTTTCTTCCCAGAATTCTGACTGTATCCTCATAATGCTGACTTTAACCCCGAAGACACACTTAAATGAGCCATTTGTCACCTCTGTCTTCGCTTACGGTCATACCACCCTGAGCGCGCCCGATCTCGTCTGATCTCGGAAGCTAAGCAGGGTCGGGCCTGGTTAGTACTTGGATGGGAGACCGCCCTGGGAATACCAGGTGCTGTAAGCTTTTCTTCTTATCCACAGCAGAGGGTGCTGCTCCTGCAACACATTTTCAACTCAGTCCAATTCAAATAGCTGTATTGGCGTGGACGTAGGGAATTCATTGCCAGAGCATGTCATAAAAGTCATGACATAACATCTAGATTGATCATAAAAATGACAAATAGGGCCAATGATTCATTACAATGATAAAAAGCAGTCACATTTTCAGAGTTACGGTTGAAAGAAAGTGAGGATAATTTCTTTTGTTGCAAAACTTTATTTTTATAAAAAATAAAAATAAAAATCAGATGATGAAACAACAATAGTTCCAAATATCAGAATTCTTGGAAACTAGTCAGAATTTTCCAGATGAAAGCCTGAATTTTGACTTCATGGGAAGAACTCTGGCTTTGATCTCAGTATTTTGATTTGAATCCCAAGAATTCTGACTTGAGTGTCAGAATTCTGCCTTTTAGGAACGGTGACTTTCATCCACCATCCACTCCCACTGACTTGCAGTTTTTCTTTCAATAACTTCATTTGGGTTGTTTTTCAGAAAATCATGTACGGGGTTCTCTTTTTCTCTGATTCACGAGTGCTGCTTTGCCATTGTCTTCTGATATACAATCCAAAAAACAGTACTACCCCCAAAAAAATGTAAAAACAGAAAAAACTTAAAAAAAAAAAAAAAAAAGAAAAAGAACTCCCACGCACTGTGGCTTGACGTGCGGCTTGACTGCTTGTGCATACGCTGGCACTGTCCATGCTGACTTCATGGGAAGAAATCTGGCTTTGATCTCAGTATTTTGATGTGAATCCAAGAGCTCTGCCTTTGATGTCAGAGTTCTGCCTTTTCGTAATAGTGACTTTCATCTCAGGTCCGTTGGTTTTAATCTCAGGATATTGTCTGTAATCTTAGTGTCCTGACGGAAATCTGGGGATTTTTTCTTTGATTTTAGAATCCTGATTTTAATCTGGGGGACGTTGATTTGATCTTACAATTGTGGCTATCTTCCAGAATTCTGACTGTATCCTCATATGCTGACTTTAACCCCGAAGACACACTTAAATGAGCCATTTGTCACCTCTGTCTTCGCTTACGGTCATACCACCCTGAGCGCGCCCGATCTCGTCTGATCTCGGAAGCTAAGCAGGGTCGGGCCTGGTTAGTACTTGGATGGAGACACGCCTGGGAATAACCAGGTGCTGTAAGCTTTTCTTCTTATCCACAGCAGAGGGTGCTGCTCCTGCAACACATTTTCAACTCAGTCCAATTCAAATAGCTGTATGGCGTGGACGTAGGGAATTCATTGCCAGAGCATGTCATAAAAGTCATGACATAACATCTAGATTGATAATAAAAATGACAAATAGGGCCAATGATTCATTACAATGATAAAAAGCAGTCACATTTTCAGAGTTACAGTTGAATGAAAGTGAGGATAATTTCTTTTGTTGCAAAACTTTATTTTTATAAAAAAATAAAAATAAAAATCAGATGATGAAACAACAATAGTTCCAAATATCAGAATTCTTGGAAACTAGTCAGAATTTTCAGATGAAAGCCTGAATTTTGACTTCATGGAAGAACTCTGGCTTTGATCTCAGTATTTTGATTTGAATCCAAGAATTCTGACTTGAGTGTCAGAATTCTGGCCTTTTAGGAACGGTGACTTTCATCCACCCATCCACTCCCACTGACTTGCAGTTTTTCTTTCAATAACTTCATTTGGGTTGTTTTTCAGAAAATCATGTACGGGGTTCTCTTTTTCTCTGATTCACGAGTGCTGCTTTGCCATTGTCTTCTGATATACAATCCAAAAAACAGTACTACCCCAAAAAAATGTAAAAACAGAAAAAAACTTAAAAAAAAAAAAAGAAAAAGAACTCCCACGCACTGTGGCTTGACGTGGCGGCTTGACTGCTTGTGTGGACATGGGCACTGTCCATGCTGACTTCATGGGAAGAAATCTGGCTTTGATCTCAGTATTTTGATTTGAATCCAAGAGCTCTGCCTTTGATGTCAGAATTCTGCCTTTTAGGAATGGTGACTTTCATCCACCCATCCACTCCCACTGACTTGCAGTTTTTCTTTCAATAACTTCATTTGGGTTGTTTTTCAGAAAATCATGTACGGGGTTCTCTTTTTCTCTGATTCACTAGTGCTGCTTTGACATTGTCTTCTGATATACAATCCAAAAAACAGTACTACCCAAAAAAAATGTAAAAACAGAAAAAAACTTAAAAAAAAAAAAAAAAAAAAAATAAGAAAAAGAACTCCCACGCACTGTGGCTTGACGTGGCGGCTTGACTGCTTGTGCATACGCTGGACACTGGTGTCCATGCTGACTTCATGGGAAGAAATCTGGCTTTGATCTCAGTATTTTGATGTGAATCAAGAGCTCTGCCTTTGATGTCAGAGATTCTGCCTTTTCGTAATAGTGACTTTCATCTCAGGTCGTTGGTTTTAATCTCAAGGATATAGTCTGTAATCTTAGTGTCCTGACGGAAATCTGGGGATTTTTTCTTTGATTTTAGAATCCTGATTTTAATCTGGTGGATGTTGATTTGATCATACAATTGTGGCTTTCTTCCAGAATTCTGACTGTATCCTCATAATGCTGACTTTAACCCCGAAGACACACTTAAATGAGCCATTTGTCACCCTCTGTCTTCGCTTACGGTCATACCACCCTGAGCGCCGCCCGATCTCGTCTGATCTCGGAAGCTCTAAGCAGGGTCGGGCCTGGTTAGTACTTGGATGGGTAGACCGCCTGGGAATACCAGGTGCTGTAAGCTTTTCTTCTTATCCACAGCAGAGGGTGCTTGCTCCTGCAACCTAATTTTCAACTCAGTCCAATTCAAATAGCTGTATTGGCGTGACGTAGGGAATTCATTGCAGAGCATGTCATAAAAGTCATGACATAACCATCTAGAATGATAATAAAAAATGACAAATACGGGCCAATGATTCATTACAATGATAAAAAGCAGTCACATTTTCAGAGTTACGGTTGAAAGAAAGTGAGGATAATTTCTTTTGTTGCAAAACTTTATTTTTTTATAAAAAATAAAAATAAAAATCAGATGATGAAACAAAACAATAGTTCCAAATATCAGAATTCTTGGAAACTAGTCAGAATTTTCAGATGAAAAGCCTGAATTTTGACTTCATGGGGAAGAACTCTGGCTTTTGATCTCAGTATTTTGATTTGAATCCAAGAATTCTGACTTGAGTGTCAGAAGATTCTGCCTTTTAGGAACGGTGACTTTCA
>JBAMNC010002213.1:0-30000 GCA_037902135.1 Cetoscarus ocellatus | reverse complement strand
TCATGGGAAGAAATCTGGCTTTGATCTCAGTATTTTGATTTGAATCCAAGAGCTCTGCCTTTGATGTCAGAATTCTGCCTTTTAGGAATGGTGACTTTCATCCACCCATCCACTCCCACTGACTTGCAGTTTTTCTTTCAATAACTTCATTTGGGTTGTTTTTCAGAAAATCATGTACGGGGTTCTCTTTTTCTCTGATTCACTAGTGCTGCTTTGACATTGTCTTCTGATATACAATCCAAAAAACAGTACTACCCAAAAAAAATGTAAAAACAGAAAAAAACTTAAAAAAAAAAAAAAAAAAAAAAAAAAAAAGAACTCCCACGCACTGTGGCTTGACGTGGCGGCTTGACTGCTTGTGCATTCGCTGGCACTGTCCATGCTGACTTCATGGGAAGAAATCTGGCTTTGATCTCAGCATTTTGATGTGAATCCAAGAGCTCTGCCTTTGATGTCAGAATTCTGCCTTTTCGTAATAGTGACTTTCATCTCAGGTTGTTGGTTTTAATCTCAGGATATTGTCTGTAATCTTAGTGTCCTGATGGAAATCTGGGGATTTTTTCTTTGATTTTAGAATCCTGATTTTAATCTGGGGACGTTGATTTGATCTTACAATTGTGGCTTTCTTCCCAGAATTCTGACTGTATCCTCATAATGCTGACTTTAACCCCGAAGACACACTTAAATGAGCCATTTGTCACCTCTGTCTTCGCTTACGGTCATACCACCCTGAGCGCGCCCGATCTCGTCTGATCTCGGAAGCTAAGCAGGGTCGGGCCTGGTTAGTACTTGGATGGGAGACCGCCTGGGAATACCAGGTGCTGTAAGCTTTTCTTCTTATCCACAGCAGAGGGTGCTGCTCCTGCAACACATTTTCAACTCAGTCCAATTCAAATAGCTGTATTGGCGTGGACGTAGGGAATTCATTGCCAGAGCATGTCATAAAAGTCATGACATAACATCTAGATTGATAATAAAAATGACAAATAGGGCCAATGATTCATTACAATGATAAAAAGCAGTCACATTTTCAGAGTTACGGTTGAAAGAAAGTGAGGATAATTTCTTTTGTTGCAAAACTTTATTTTTATAAAAAATAAAAATAAAAATCAGATGATGAAACAACAATAGTTCCAAATATCAGAATTCTTGGAAACTAGTCAGAATTTTCAGATGAAAGCCTGAATTTTGACTTCATGGGAAGAACTCTGGCTTTGATCTCAGTATTTTGATTTGAATCCAAGAATTCTGACTTGAGTGTCAGAATTCTGCCTTTTAGGAACGGTGACTTTCATCCACCCATCCACTCCCACTGACTTGCAGTTTTTCTTTCAATAACTTCATTTGGGTTGTTTTTCAGAAAATCATGTACGGGGTTCTCTTTTTCTCTGATTCACGAGTGCTGCTTTGCCATTGTCTTCTGATATACAATCCAAAAAACAGTACTACCCCAAAAAAATGTAAAAACAGAAAAAAACTTAAAAAAAAAAAAAGAAAAAGAACTCCCACGCACTGTGGCTTGACGTGGCGGCTTGACTGCTTGTGTGGACATGGGCACTGTCCATGCTGACTTCATGGGAAGAAATCTGGCTTTGATCTCAGTATTTTGATTTGAATCCAAGAGCTCTGCCTTTGATGTCAGAATTCTGCCTTTTAGGAATGGTGACTTTCATCCACCCATCCACTCCCACTGACTTGCAGTTTTTCTTTCAATAACTTCATTTGGGTTGTTTTTCAGAAAATCATGTACGGGGTTCTCTTTTTCTCTGATTCACTAGTGCTGCTTTGACATTGTCTTCTGATATACAATCCAAAAAACAGTACTACCCAAAAAAAATGTAAAAACAGAAAAAAACTTAAAAAAAAAATAAAAAAAAAAAAGAAAAAGACCTCCCACGCACTGTGGCTTGACGTGGCGGCTTGACTGCTTGTGCATACGCCTGGCACTGTCCATGCTGACTTCATGGGAAGAAATCCTGGCTTTGATCTCAGCATTTTGATGTGAATCCAAGAGCTCTGCCTTTGATGTCAGAATTCTGCCTTTTCGTAATAGTGACTTTCATCTCAGGTTGTTGGTTTTAATCTCAGGATATTGTCTGTAATCTTAGTGTCCTGATGGAAATCTGGGGATTTTTTCTTTGATTTTAGAATCCTGATTTTAATCTGGGGACGTTGATTTGATCTTACAATTGTGGCTTTCTTCCCAGAATTCTGACTGTATCCTCATAATGCTGACTTTAACCCCGAAGACACACTTAAATGAGCCATTTGTCACCTCTGTCTTCGCTTACGGTCATACCACCCTGAGCGCGCCCGATCTCGTCTGATCTCGGAAGCTAAGCAGGGTCGGGCCTGGTTAGTACTTGGATGGGAGACCGCCTGGGAATACCAGGTGCTGTAAGCTTTTCTTCTTATCCACAGCAGAGGGTGCTGCTCCTGCAACACATTTTCAACTCAGTCCAATTCAAATAGCTGTATTGGCGTGGACGTAGGGAATTCATTGCCAGAGCATGTCATAAAAGTCATGACATAACATCTAGATTGATAATCAAAAATGACAAATAGGGCCAATGATTCATTACAATGATAAAAAGCAGTCACATTTCAGAGTTACGGTTGAAAGAAAAGTGAGGATAATTTCTTTTGATGCAAAACTTTTATTTTTATAAAAAATAAAAATAAAAATCAGATGATGAAACAACAAAGTTCCAAATATCAGAATTCTTGGAAACTAGTCAGAATTTTCAGATGAAAGCCTGAATATTTGACTTCATGGGAAGAACTCTGGCTTTGATCTCAGTATTTTGATTTGAATCCAAGAATTCTGACTTGAGTGTCAGAATTCTGCCTTTTAGGAACCCGGTGGACTTTCATCACCCCATCCCACTCCCACTGACTTTGCAGTTTTTCTTTCAATAACTTCATTTGGGTTGTTTTTCAGAATAATCATGTACGGGGTCTCACTTTTTCTCTGATTCACGAGTGCTGCTTTGCCATTGTCTTCTGATATACAATCCAAAAAACAGTACTACCCCAAAAAAATGTAAAAACAGAAAAAAACTTAAAAAAAAAAAAAGAAAAAGAACTCCCACGCACTGTGGCTTGACGTGGCGGCTTGACTGCTTGTGAGGACAATGGCACTGTCCATGCTGACTTCATGGGAAGAAATCTGGCTTTGATCTCAGTATTTTGATTTGAATCCAAG
This sequence comes from Cetoscarus ocellatus, assembly GCA_037902135.1. Lineage (NCBI taxonomy): Eukaryota > Metazoa > Chordata > Actinopteri > Labriformes > Labridae > Cetoscarus > Cetoscarus ocellatus. The sequence continues at coordinate 26,795 of JBAMNC010002213.1, read as the reverse complement.
AGCTCTGCCTTTGATGTCAGAATCTTGCCCTTTTAGGAATGGTGACTTTCATCCACCACTTCCACTCCACACTGACTTGCAGTTTTTCCCTTTCAATAACTTCATTTGGGTTGTTTTTCAGAAAAATCATGTAAGGGGTTCTCTTTTTCTCTGAATCACTAGTGCTGCTTTGACATTGTCTTCTGATATACAATCCAAAAAACAGTACTACCCCAAAAAAATGTAAAAACAGAAAAAATACTTAAAAAAAAAAAAAAAAAAAAAAGAAAAAGAACTCCCACGCACTGTGGCTTGACGTGGCGGCTTGACTGCTTGTGCATACGCTGGCACTGTCCATGCTGACTTCATGGGAAGAAATCTGGCTTTGATCTCAGTATTTTGATGTGAATCCAAGAGCTCTGCCCTTTGATGTCAGAATTCTGCCTTTTCGTAATAGTGACTTTCATCTCAGGTCGTTGGTTTTAATCTCAGGATATTGTCTGTAATCTTAGTGTCCTGACGGAAATCTGGGGATTTTTTCTTTGATTTTAGAATCCTGATTTTAATCTGGGGACGTTGATTTGATCTTACAATTGTGGCTTTCTTCCCCAGAATTCTGACTGTATCCTCATAATGCTGACTTTAACCCCGAAGACACACTTAAATGAGCCATTTGTCACCTCTGTCTTCGCTTACGGTCATACCACCCTGAGCGCGCCCGATCTCGTCTGATCTCGGAAGCTAAGCAGGGTCGGGCCTGGTTAGTCACTTGGATGGGAGACCGCCTGGGAATACCAGGTGCTGTAAGCTTTTCTTCTTATCCACAGCAGAGGGTGCTGCTCCTGCAACACATTTTCAACTCAGTCCAATTCAAATAGCTGTATTGGCGTGGACGTAGGGAATTCATTGCCAGAGCATGTCATAAAAGTCATGACATAACATCTAGATGATAATAAAAATGACAAATAGGGCCAATGATTCATTACAATGATAAAAAGCAGTCACATTTTCAGAGTTACAGTTGAATGAAAGTGAGGATAATTTCTTTTGTTGCAAAACTTTATTTTTATAAAAAAATAAAAATAAAAATCAGATGATGAAACAACAATAGTTCCAAATATCAGAATTCTTGGAAACTAGTCAGAATTTTCAGATGAAAGCCTGAATTTTGACTTCATGGGAAGAACTCTGGCTTTGATCTCAGTATTTTGATTTGAATCCAAGAATTCTGACTTGAGTGTCAGAATTCTGCCTTTTAGGAACGGTGACTTTCATCCACCCATCCACTCCCACTGACTTGCAGTTTTTCTTTCAATAACTTCATTTGGGTTGTTTTTCAGAAAATCATGTACGGGGTTCTCTTTTTCTCTGATTCACGAGTGCTGCTTTGCCATTGTCTTCTGATATACAATCCAAAAAACAGTACTACCCCAAAAAAATGTAAAAACAGAAAAAAACTTAAAAAAAAAAAAAAGAAAAAGAACTCCCACGCACTGTGGCTTGACGTGGCGGCTTGACTGCTTGTGCATACGCTGGCACTGTCCATGCTGACTTCATGGGAAGAAATCTGGCTTTGATCTCAGTATTTTGATGTGAATCCAAGAGCTCTGCCTTTGATGTCAGAATTCTGCCTTTTCGTAATAGTGACTTTCATCTCAGGTCGTTGGTTTTAATCTCAGGATATTGTCTGTAATCTTAGTGTCCTGACGGAAATCTGGGGATTTTTTCTTTGATTTTAGAATCCTGATTTTAATCTGGGGACGTTGATTTGATCTTACAATTGTGGCTTTCTTCCCAGAATTCTGACTGTATCCTCATAATGCTGACTTTAACCCCGAAGACACACTTAAATGAGCCATTTGTCACCTCTGTCTTTCGCTTACGGTCATACCACCCTGAGCGCGCCCGATCTCGTCTGATCTCGGAAGCTAAGCAGGGTCGGGCCTGGTTAGTACTTGGATGGGAGACCGCCTGGGAATACCAGGTGCTGTAAGCTTTTCTTCTTATCCACAGCAGAGGGTGCTGCTCCTGCAACACATTTTCAACTCAGTCCAATTCAAATAGCTGTATTGGCGTGGACGTAGGGAATTCATTGCCAGAGCATGTCATAAAAGTCATGACATAACATCTAGATTGATAATAAAAATGACAAATAGGGCCAATGATTCATTACAATGATAAAAAGCAGTCACATTTTCAGAGTTACGGTTGAAAGAAAGTGAGGATAATTTCTTTTGTTGGCAAAACTTTATTTTTATAAAAAATAAAAATAAAAATCAGATGATGAAACAACAATAGTTCCAAATATCAGAATTCTTGGAAACTAGTCAGAATTTTCAGATGAAAGCCTGAATTTTGACTTCATGGGAAGAACTCTGGCTTTGATCTCAGTATTTTGATTTGAATCCAAGAATTCTGACTTGAGTGTCAGAATTCTGCCTTTTAGGAACGGTGACTTTCATCCACCCATCCACTCCCACTGACTTGCAGTTTTTCTTTCAATAACTTCATTTGGGTTGTTTTTCAGAAAATCATGTACGGGGGTTCTCTTTTTCCTCTGATTCACGAGTGCTGCTTTGCCATTGTCTTCTGATATACAATCCAAAAAACAGTACTACCCCAAAAAAATGTAAAAACAGAAAAAAACTTAAAAAAAAAAAAAGAAAAAGAACTCCCACGCACTGTGGCTTGACGTGGCGGCTTGACTGCTTGTGTGGACATGGGCACTGTCCATGCTGACTTCATGGGAAGAAATCTGGCTTTGATCTCAGTATTTTTGATTTGAATCCAAGAGCTCTGCCTTTGATGTCAGAATTCTGCCTTTTAGGAATGGTGACTTTCATCCACCCATCCACTCCCACTGACTTGCAGTTTTTCTTTCAATAACTTCATTTGGGTTGTTTTTCAGAAAATCATGTACGGGGTTCTCTTTTTCTCTGATTCACTAGTGCTGCTTTGACATTGTCTTCTGATATACAATCCAAAAAACAGTACTACCCAAAAAAAATGTAAAAACAGAAAAAAACTTAAAAAAAAAAAAAAAAAGAAAGAAAAAGAACTCCCACGCACTGTGGCTTGACGTGGCGGCTTGACTGCTTGTGCATACGCTGGCACTGTCCATGCTGACTTCATGGGAAGAAATCTGGCTTTGATCTCAGTATTTTGATGTGAATCCAAGAGCTCTGCCTTTGATGTCAGAATTCTGCCTTTTCGTAATAGTGACTTTCATCTCAGGTCGTTGGTTTTAATCTCAGGATATTGTCTGTAATCTTAGTGTCCTGACGGAAATCTGGGGATTTTTTCTTTGATTTTAGAATCCTGATTTTAATCTGGGGACGTTGATTTGATCTTACAATTGTGGCTTTCTTCCCAGAATTCTGACTGTATCCTCATAATGCTGACTTTAACCCCGAAGACACACTTAAATGAGCCATTTGTCACCTCTGTCTTCGCTTACGGTCATACCACCCTGAGCGCGCCCGATCTCGTCTGATCTCGGAAGCTAAGCAGGGTCGGGCCTGGTTAGTACTTGGATGGGAGACCGCCTGGGAATACCAGGTGCTGTAAGCTTTTCTTCTTATCCACAGCAGAGGGTGCTGCTCCTGCAACACATTTTCAACTCAGTCCAATTCAAATAGCTGTATTGGCGTGGACGTAGGGAATTCATTGCCAGAGCATGTCATAAAAGTCATGACATAACATCTAGATTGATAATAAAAATGACAAATAGGGCCAATGATTCATTACAATGATAAAAAGCAGTCACATTTTCAGAGTTACGGTTGAAAGAAAGTGAGGATAATTTCTTTTGTTGCAAAACTTTATTTTTATAAAAAATAAAAATAAAAATCAGATGATGAAACAACAATAGTTCCAAATATCAGAATTCTTGGAAACTAGTCAGAATTTTCAGATGAAAGCCTGAATTTTGACTTCATGGGAAGAACTCTGGCTTTGATCTCAGTATTTTGATTTGAATCCAAGAATTCTGACTTGAGTGTCAGAATTCTGCCTTTTAGGAACGGTGACTTTCATCCACCCATCCACTCCCACTGACTTGCAGTTTTTCTTTCAATAACTTCATTTGGGTTGTTTTTCAGAAAATCATGTACGGGGTTCTCTTTTTCTCTGATTCACGAGTGCTGCTTTGCCATTGTCTTCTGATATACAATCCAAAAAACAGTACTACCCCAAAAAAATGTAAAAACAGAAAAAAACTTAAAAAAAAAAAAAAGAAAAAGAACTCCCACGCACTGTGGCTTGACGTGGCGGCTTGACTGCTTGTGTGGACATGGGCACTGTCCATGCTGACTTCATGGGAAGAAATCTGGCTTTGATCTCAGTATTTTGATTTGAATCCAAGAGCTCTGCCTTTGATGTCAGAATTCTGCCCTTTAGGAATGGTGACTTTCATCCACCCATCCACTCCCACTGACTTGCAGTTTTTCTTTCAATAACTTCATTTGGGTTGTTTTTCAGAAAATCATGTACGGGGTTCTCTTTTTCTCTGATTCACTAGTGCTGCTTTGACATTGTCTTCTGATATACAATCCAAAAAACAGTACTACCCCAAAAAAAATGTAAAAACAGAAAAAAACTTAAAAAAAAAAAAAAAAAAAAAAGAAAAAGAACTCCCACGCACTGTGGCTTGACGTGGCGGCTTGACTGCTTGTGCATACGCTGGCACTGTCCATGCTGACTTCATGGGAAGAAATCTGGCTTTGATCTCAGTATTTTGATGTGAATCCAAGAGCTCTGCCTTTGATGTCAGAATTCTGCCTTTTCGTAATAGTGACTTTCATCTCAGGTCGTTGGTTTTAATCTCAGGATATTGTCTGTAATCTTAGTGTCCTGACGGAAATCTGGGGATTTTTTCTTTGATTTTAGAATCCTGATTTTAATCTGGGGACGTTGATTTGATCTTACAATTGTGGCTTTCTTCCCAGAATTCTGACTGTATCCTCATAATGCTGACTTTAACCCCGAAGACACACTTAAATGAGCCATTTGTCACCTCTGTCTTCGCTTACGGTCATACCACCCTGAGCGCGCCCGATCTCGTCTGATCTCGGAAGCTAAGCAGGGTCGGGCCTGGTTAGTACTTGGATGGGAGACCGCCTGGGAATACCAGGTGCTGTAAGCTTTTCTTCTTATCCACAGCAGAGGGTGCTGCTCCTGCAACACATTTTCAACTCAGTCCAATTCAAATAGCTGTATTGGCGTGGACGTAGGGAATTCATTGCCAGAGCATGTCATAAAAGTCATGACATAACATCTAGATTGATAATAAAAATGACAAATAGGGCCAATGATTCATTACAATGATAAAAAGCAGTCACATTTTCAGAGTTACGGTTGAAAGAAAGTGAGGATAATTTCTTTTGTTGCAAAACTTTATTTTTATAAAAAATAAAAATAAAAATCAGATGATGAAACAACAATAGTTCCAAATATCAGAATTCTTGGAAACTAGTCAGAATTTTCAGATGAAAGCCTGAATTTTGACTTCATGGGAAGAACTCTGGCTTTGATCTCAGTATTTTGATTTGAATCCAAGAATTCTGACTTGAGTGTCAGAATTCTGCCTTTTAGGAACGGTGACTTTCATCCACCCATCCACTCCCACTGACTTGCAGTTTTTCTTTCAATAACTTCATTTGGGTTGTTTTTCAGAAAATCATGTACGGGGTTCTCTTTTTCTCTGATTCACGAGTGCTGCTTTGCCATTGTCTTCTGATATACAATCCAAAAAACAGTACTACCCCAAAAAAATGTAAAAACAGAAAAAAACTTAAAAAAAAAAAAAGAAAAAGAACTCCCACGCACTGTGGCTTGACGTGGCGGCTTGACTGCTTGTGTGGACATGGGCACTGTCCATGCTGACTTCATGGGAAGAAATCTGGCTTTGATCTCAGTATTTTGATTTGAATCCAAGAGCTCTGCCTTTGATGTCAGAATTCTGCCTTTTAGGAATGGTGACTTTCATCCACCCATCCACTCCCACTGACTTGCAGTTTTTCTTTCAATAACTTCATTTGGGTTGTTTTTCAGAAAATCATGTACGGGGTTCTCTTTTTCTCTGATTCACTAGTGCTGCTTTGACATTGTCTTCTGATATACAATCCAAAAAACAGTACTACCCAAAAAAAATGTAAAAACAGAAAAAAACTTAAAAAAAAAAAAAAAAAAAAAGAAAAAGAACTCCCACGCACTGTGGCTTGACGTGGCGGCTTGACTGCTTGTGCATACGCTGGCACTGTCCATGCTGACTTCATGGGAAGAAATCTGGCTTTGATCTCAGTATTTTGATGTGAATCCAAGAGCTCTGCCTTTGATGTCAGAATTCTGCCTTTTCGTAATAGTGACTTTCATCTCAGGTCGTTGGTTTTAATCTCAGGATATTGTCTGTAATCTTAGTGTCCTGACGGAAATCTGGGGATTTTTTCTTTGATTTTAGAATCCTGATTTTAATCTGGGGACGTTGATTTGATCTTACAATTGTGGCTTTCTTCCCAGAATTCTGACTGTATCCTCATAATGCTGACTTTAACCCCGAAGACACACTTAAATGAGCCATTTGTCACCTCTGTCTTCGCTTACGGTCATACCACCCTGAGCGCACCCGATCTCGTCTGATCTCGGAAGCTAAGCAGGGTCGGGCCTGGTTAGTACTTGGATGGGAGACCGCCTGGGAATACCAGGTGCTGTAAGCTTTTCTTCTTATCCACAGCAGAGGGTGCTGCTCCTGCAACACATTTTCAACTCAGTCCAATTCAAATAGCTGTATTGGCGTGGACGTAGGGAATTCATTGCCAGAGCATGTCATAAAAGTCATGACATAACATCTAGATTGATAATAAAAATGACAAATAGGGCCAATGATTCATTACAATGATAAAAAGCAGTCACATTTTCAGAGTTACGGTTGAAAGAAAGTGAGGATAATTTCTTTTGTTGCAAAACTTTATTTTTATAAAAAATAAAAATAAAAATCAGATGATGAAACAACAATAGTTCCAAATATCAGAATTCTTGGAAACTAGTCAGAATTTTCAGATGAAAGCCTGAATTTTGACTTCATGGGAAGAACTCTGGCTTTGATCTCAGTATTTTGATTTGAATCCAAGAATTCTGACTTGAGTGTCAGAATTCTGCCTTTTAGGAACGGTGACTTTCATCCACCCATCCACTCCCACTGACTTGCAGTTTTTCTTTCAATAACTTCATTTGGGTTGTTTTTCAGAAAATCATGTACGGGGTTCTCTTTTTCTCTGATTCACGAGTGCTGCTTTGCCATTGTCTTCTGATATACAATCCAAAAAACAGTACTACCCCAAAAAAATGTAAAAACAGAAAAAAACTTAAAAAAAACAAAAAGAAAAAGAACTCCCACGCACTGTGGCTTGACGTGGCGGCTTGACTGCTTGTGTGGACATGGGCACTGTCCATGCTGACTTCATGGGAAGAAATCTGGCTTTGATCTCAGTATTTTGATTTGAATCCAAGAGCTCTGCCTTTGATGTCAGAATTCTGCCTTTTAGGAATGGTGACTTTCATCCACCCATCCACTCCCACTGACTTGCAGTTTTTCTTTCAATAACTTCATTTGGGTTGTTTTTCAGAAAATCATGTACGGGGTTCTCTTTTTCTCTGATTCACTAGTGCTGCTTTGACATTGTCTTCTGATATACAATCCAAAAAACAGTACTACCCAAAAAAAATGTAAAAACAGAAAAAAACTTAAAAAAAAACAAAAAGAAAAAGAACTCCCACGCACTGTGGCTTGACGTCGCGGCTTGACTGCTTGTGCATTCGCTGGCACTGTCCATGCTGACTTCATGGGAAGAAATCTGGCTTTGATCTCAGCATTTTGATGTGAATCCAAGAGCTCTGCCTTTGATGTCAGAATTCTGCCTTTTCGTAATAGTGACTTTCATCTCAGGTCGTTGGTTTTAATCTCAGGATATTGTCTGTAATCTTAGTGTCCTGATGGAAATCTGGGGATTTTTTCTTTGATTTTAGAATCCTGATTTTAATCTGGGGACGTTGATTTGATCTTACAATTGTGGCTTTCTTCCCAGAATTCTGACTGTATCCTCATAATGCTGACTTTAACCCCGAAGACACACTTAAATGAGCCATTTGTCACCTCTGTCTTCGCTTACGGTCATACCACCCTGAGCGCACCCGATCTCGTCTGATCTCGGAAGCTAAGCAGGGTCGGGCCTGGTTAGTACTTGGATGGGAGACCGCCTGGGAATACCAGGTGCTGTAAGCTTTTCTTCTTATCCACAGCAGAGGGTGCTGCTCCTGCAACACATTTTCAACTCAGTCCAATTCAAATAGCTGTATTGGCGTGGACGTAGGGAATTCATTGCCAGAGCATGTCATAAAAGTCATGACATAACATCTAGATTGATAATAAAAATGACAAATAGGGCCAATGATTCATTACAATGATAAAAAGCAGTCACATTTTCAGAGTTACGGTTGAAAGAAAGTGAGGATAATTTCTTTTGTTGCAAAACTTTATTTTTATAAAAAATAAAAATAAAAATCAGATGATGAAACAACAATAGTTCCAAATATCAGAATTCTTGGAAACTAGTCAGAATTTTCAGATGAAAGCCTGAATTTTGACTTCATGGGAAGAACTCTGGCTTTGATCTCAGTATTTTGATTTGAATCCAAGAATTCTGACTTGAGTGTCAGAATTCTGCCTTTTAGGAACGGTGACTTTCATCCACCCATCCACTCCCACTGACTTGCAGTTTTTCTTTCAATAACTTCATTTGGGTTGTTTTTCAGAAAATCATGTACGGGGTTCTCTTTTTCTCTGATTCACGAGTGCTGCTTTGCCATTGTCTTCTGATATACAATCCAAAAAACAGTAATACCCCAAAAAAATGTAAAAACAGAAAAAAACTTAAAAAAAACAAAAAGAAAAAGAACTCCCACGCACTGTGGCTTGACGTGGCGGCTTGACTGCTTGTGTGGACATGGGCACTGTCCATGCTGACTTCATGGGAAGAAATCTGGCTTTGATCTCAGTATTTTGATTTGAATCCAAGAGCTCTGCCTTTGATGTCAGAATTCTGCCTTTTAGGAATGGTGACTTTCATCCACCCATCCACTCCCACTGACTTGCAGTTTTTCTTTCAATAACTTCATTTGGGTTGTTTTTCAGAAAATCATGTACGGGGTTCTCTTTTTCTCTGATTCACTAGTGCTGCTTTGACATTGTCTTCTGATATACAATCCAAAAAACAGTACTACCCAAAAAAAATGTAAAAACAGAAAAAAACTTAAAAAAAAAAAAAAAAAAAAAAATAAAAAGAACTCCCACGCACTGTGGCTTGACGTGGCGGCTTGACTGCTTGTGCATTCGCTGGCACTGTCCATGCTGACTTCATGGGAAGAAATCTGGCTTTGATCTCAGCATTTTGATGTGAATCCAAGAGCTCTGCCTTTGATGTCAGAATTCTGCCTTTTCGTAATAGTGACTTTCATCTCAGGTCGTTGGTTTTAATCTCAGGATATTGTCTGTAATCTTAGTGTCCTGACGGAAATCTGGGGATTTTTTCTTTGATTTTAGAATCCTGATTTTAATCTGGGGACGTTGATTTGATCTTACAATTGTGGCTTTCTTCCCAGAATTCTGACTGTATCCTCATAATGCTGACTTTAACCCCGAAGACACACTTAAATGAGCCATTTGTCACCTCTGTCTTCGCTTACGGTCATACCACCCTGAGCGCACCCGATCTCGTCTGATCTCGGAAGCTAAGCAGGGTCGGGCCTGGTTAGTACTTGGATGGGAGACCGCCTGGGAATACCAGGTGCTGTAAGCTTTTCTTCTTATCCACAGCAGAGGGTGCTGCTCCTGCAACACATTTTCAACTCAGTCCAATTCAAATAGCTGTATTGGCGTGGACGTAGGGAATTCATTGCCAGAGCATGTCATAAAAGTCATGACATAACATCTAGATTGATAATAAAAATGACAAATAGGGCCAATGATTCATTACAATGATAAAAAGCAGTCACATTTTCAGAGTTACGGTTGAAAGAAAGTGAGGATAATTTCTTTTGTTGCAAAACTTTATTTTTATAAAAAATAAAAATAAAAATCAGATGATGAAACAACAATAGTTCCAAATATCAGAATTCTTGGAAACTAGTCAGAATTTTCAGATGAAAGCCTGAATTTTGACTTCATGGGAAGAACTCTGGCTTTGATCTCAGTATTTTGATTTGAATCCAAGAATTCTGACTTGAGTGTCAGAATTCTGCCTTTTAGGAACGGTGACTTTCATCCACCCATCCACTCCCACTGACTTGCAGTTTTTCTTTCAATAACTTCATTTGGGTTGTTTTTCAGAAAATCATGTACGGGGTTCTCTTTTTCTCTGATTCACGAGTGCTGCTTTGCCATTGTCTTCTGATATACAATCCAAAAAACAGTACTACCCCAAAAAAATGTAAAAACAGAAAAAAACTTAAAAAAAACAAAAAGAAAAAGAACTCCCACGCACTGTGGCTTGACGTGGCGGCTTGACTGCTTGTGTGGACATGGGCACTGTCCATGCTGACTTCATGGGAAGAAATCTGGCTTTGATCTCAGTATTTTGATTTGAATCCAAGAGCTCTGCCTTTGATGTCAGAATTCTGCCTTTTAGGAATGGTGACTTTCATCCACCCATCCACTCCCACTGACTTGCAGTTTTTCTTTCAATAACTTCATTTGGGTTGTTTTTCAGAAAATCATGTACGGGGTTCTCTTTTTCTCTGATTCACTAGTGCTGCTTTGACATTGTCTTCTGATATACAATCCAAAAAACAGTACTACCCAAAAAAAATGTAAAAACAGAAAAAAACTTAAAAAAAAAAAAAAAAAAAGAAAAAGAACTCCCACGCACTGTGGCTTGACGTGGCGGCTTGACTGCTTGTGCATTCGCTGGCACTGTCCATGCTGACTTCATGGGAAGAAATCTGGCTTTGATCTCAGCATTTTGATGTGAATCCAAGAGCTCTGCCTTTGATGTCAGAATTCTGCCTTTTCGTAATAGTGACTTTCATCTCAGGTTGTTGGTTTTAATCTCAGGATATTGTCTGTAATCTTAGTGTCCTGATGGAAATCTGGGGATTTTTTCTTTGATTTTAGAATCCTGATTTTAATCTGGGGACGTTGATTTGATCTTACAATTGTGGCTTTCTTCCCAGAATTCTGACTGTATCCTCATAATGCTGACTTTAACCCCGAAGACACACTTAAATGAGCCATTTGTCACCTCTGTCTTCGCTTACGGTCATACCACCCTGAGCGCACCCGATCTCGTCTGATCTCGGAAGCTAAGCAGGGTCGGGCCTGGTTAGTACTTGGATGGGAGACCGCCTGGGAATACCAGGTGCTGTAAGCTTTTCTTCTTATCCACAGCAGAGGGTGCTGCTCCTGCAACACATTTTCAACTCAGTCCAATTCAAATAGCTGTATTGGCGTGGACGTAGGGAATTCATTGCCAGAGCATGTCATAAAAGTCATGACATAACATCTAGATTGATAATAAAAATGACAAATAGGGCCAATGATTCATTACAATGATAAAAAGCAGTCACATTTTCAGAGTTACGGTTGAAAGAAAGTGAGGATAATTTCTTTTGTTGCAAAACTTTATTTTTATAAAAAATAAAAATAAAAATCAGATGATGAAACAACAATAGTTCCAAATATCAGAATTCTTGGAAACTAGTCAGAATTTTCAGATGAAAGCCTGAATTTTGACTTCATGGGAAGAACTCTGGCTTTGATCTCAGTATTTTGATTTGAATCCAAGAATTCTGACTTGAGTGTCAGAATTCTGCCTTTTAGGAACGGTGACTTTCATCCACCCATCCACTCCCACTGACTTGCAGTTTTTCTTTCAATAACTTCATTTGGGTTGTTTTTCAGAAAATCATGTACGGGGTTCTCTTTTTCTCTGATTCACGAGTGCTGCTTTGCCATTGTCTTCTGATATACAATCCAAAAAACAGTACTACCCCAAAAAAATGTAAAAACAGAAAAAAACTTAAAAAAAACAAAAGAAAAAGAACTCCCACGCACTGTGGCTTGACGTGGCGGCTTGACTGCTTGTGTGGACATGGGCACTGTCCATGCTGACTTCATGGGAAGAAATCTGGCTTTGATCTCAGTATTTTGATTTGAATCCAAGAGCTCTGCCTTTGATGTCAGAATTCTGCCTTTTAGGAATGGTGACTTTCATCCACCCATCCACTCCCACTGACTTGCAGTTTTTCTTTCAATAACTTCATTTGGGTTGTTTTTCAGAAAATCATGTACGGGGTTCTCTTTTTCTCTGATTCACTAGTGCTGCTTTGACATTGTCTTCTGATATACAATCCAAAAAACAGTACTACCCAAAAAAAATGTAAAAACAGAAAAAAACTTAAAAAAAAAAAAAAAAAAAAAAGAAAAAGAACTCCCACGCACTGTGGCTTGACGTGGCGGCTTGACTGCTTGTGCATTCGCTGGCACTGTCCATGCTGACTTCATGGAAGAAATCTGGCTTTGATCTCAGTATTTTGATGTGAATCCAAGAGCTCTGCCTTTGATGTCAGAATTCTGCCTTTTCGTAATAGTGACTTTCATCTCAGGTCGTTGGTTTTAATCTCAGGATATTGTCTGTAATCTTAGTGTCCTGACGGAAATCTGGGGATTTTTTCTTTGATTTTAGAATCCTGATTTTAATCTGGGGACGTTGATTTGATCTTACAATTGTGGCTTTCTTCCCAGAATTCTGACTGTATCCTCATAATGCTGACTTTAACCCCGAAGACACACTTAAATGAGCCATTTGTCACCTCTGTCTTCGCTTACGGTCATACCACCCTGAGCGCGCCCGATCTCGTCTGATCTCGGAAGCTAAGCAGGGTCGGGCCTGGTTAGTACTTGGATGGGAGACCGCCTGGGAATACCAGGTGCTGTAAGCTTTTCTTCTTATCCACAGCAGAGGGTGCTGCTCCTGCAACACATTTTCAACTCAGTCCAATTCAAATAGCTGTATTGGCGTGGACGTAGGGAATTCATTGCCAGAGCATGTCATAAAAGTCATGACATAACATCTAGATTGATAATAAAAATGACAAATAGGGCCAATGATTCATTACAATGATAAAAAGCAGTCACATTTTCAGAGTTACGGTTGAAAGAAAGTGAGGATAATTTCTTTTGTTGCAAAACTTTATTTTTATAAAAAATAAAAATAAAAATCAGATGATGAAACAACAATAGTTCCAAATATCAGAATTCTTGGAAACTAGTCAGAATTTTCAGATGAAAGCCTGAATTTTGACTTCATGGGAAGAACTCTGGCTTTGATCTCAGTATTTTGATTTGAATCCAAGAATTCTGACTTGAGTGTCAGAATTCTGCCTTTTAGGAACGGTGACTTTCATCCACCCATCCACTCCCACTGACTTGCAGTTTTTCTTTCAATAACTTCATTTGGGTTGTTTTTCAGAAAATCATGTACGGGGTTCTCTTTTTCTCTGATTCACGAGTGCTGCTTTGCCATTGTCTTCTGATATACAATCCAAAAAACAGTACTACCCCAAAAAAATTTAAAAACAGAAAAAAACTTAAAAAAAAAAAAAAGAAAAAGAACTCCCACGCACTGTGGCTTGACGTGGCGGCTTGACTGCTTGTGTGGACATGGGCACTGTCCATGCTGACTTCATGGGAAGAAATCTGGCTTTGATCTCAGTATTTTGATTTGAATCCAAGAGCTCTGCCTTTGATGTCAGAATTCTGCCTTTTAGGAATGGTGACTTTCATCCACCCATCCACTCCCACTGACTTGCAGTTTTTCTTTCAATAACTTCATTTGGGTTGTTTTTCAGAAAATCATGTACGGGGTTCTCTTTTTCTCTGATTCACTAGTGCTGCTTTGACATTGTCTTCTGATATACAATCCAAAAAACAGTACTACCCAAAAAAAATGTAAAAACAGAAAAAAACTTAAAAAAAAAAAAAAAAAGAAAGAAAAAGAACTCCCACGCACTGTGGCTTGACGTGGCGGCTTGACTGCTTGTGCTTACGCTGGCACTGTCCATGCTGACTTCATGGAAAGAAATCTGGCTTTGATCTCAGTATTTTGATGTGAATCCAAGAGCTCTGCCTTTGATGTCAGAATTCTGCCTTTTCGTAATAGTGACTTTCATCTCAGGTCGTTGGTTTTAATCTCAGGATATTGTCTGTAATCTTAGTGTCCTGACGGAAATCTGGGGATTTTTTCTTTGATTTTAGAATCCTGATTTTAATCTGGGGACGTTGATTTGATCTTACAATTGTGGCATTCTTCCCAGAATTCTGACTGTATCCTCATAATGCTGACTTTAACCCCGAAGACACACTTAAATGAGCCATTTGTCACCTCTGTCTTCGCTTACGGTCATACCACCCTGAGCGCGCCCGATCTCGTCTGGTCTCGGAAGCTAAGCAGGGTCGGGCCTGGTTAGTACTTGGATGGGAGACCGCCTGGGAATACCAGGTGCTGTAAGCTTTTCTTCTTATCCACAGCAGAGGGTGCTGCTCCTGCAACACATTTTCAACTCAGTCCAATTCAAATAGCTGTATTGGCGTGGACGTAGGGAATTCATTGCCAGAGCATGTCATAAAAGTCATGACATAACATCTAGATTGATAATAAAAATGACAAATAGGGCCAATGATTCATTACAATGATAAAAAGCAGTCACATTTTCAGAGTTACGGTTGAAAGAAAGTGAGGATAATTTCTTTTGTTGCAAAACTTTATTTTTATAAAAAATAAAAATAAAAATCAGATGATGAAACAACAATAGTTCCAAATATCAGAATTCTTGGAAACTAGTCAGAATTTTCAGATGAAAGCCTGAATTTTGACTTCATGGGAAGAACTCTGGCTTTGATCTCAGTATTTTGATTTGAATCCAAGAATTCTGACTTGAGTGTCAGAATTCTGCCTTTTAGGAACGGTGACTTTCATCCACCCATCCACTCCCACTGACTTGCAGTTTTTCTTTCAATAACTTCATTTGGGTTGTTTTTCAGAAAATCATGTACGGGGTTCTCTTTTTCTCTGATTCACGAGTGCTGCTTTGCCATTGTCTTCTGATATACAATCCAAAAAACAGTACTACCCCAAAAAAATGTAAAAACAGAAAAAAACTTAAAAAAAAAAAAAGAAAAAGAACTCCCACGCACTGTGGCTTGACGTGGCGGCTTGACTGCTTGTGTGGACATGGGCACTGTCCATGCTGACTTCATGGGAAGAAATCTGGCTTTGATCTCAGTATTTTGATTTGAATCAAAGAGCTCTGCCTTTGATGTCAGAATTCTGCCTTTTAGGAATGGTGACTTTCATCCACCCATCCACTCCCACTGACTTGCAGTTTTTCTTTCAATAACTTCATTTGGGTTGTTTTTCAGAAAATCATGTACGGGGTTCTCTTTTTCTCTGATTCACTAGTGCTGCTTTGACATTGTCTTCTGATATACAATCCAAAAAACAGTACTACCCAAAAAAAATGTAAAAACAGAAAAAAACTTAAAAAAAAAAAAAAAAAGAAAGAAAAAGAACTCCCACGCACTGTGGCTTGACGTGGCGGCTTGACTGCTTGTGCTTACGCTGGCACTGTCCATGCTGACTTCATGGAAAGAAATCTGGCTTTGATCTCAGTATTTTGATGTGAATCCAAGAGCTCTGCCTTTGATGTCAGAATTCTGCCTTTTCGTAATAGTGACTTTCATCTCAGGTCGTTGGTTTTAATCTCAGGATATTGTCTGTAATCTTAGTGTCCTGACGGAAATCTGGGGATTTTTTCTTTGATTTTAGAATCCTGATTTTAATCTGGGGACGTTGATTTGATCTTACAATTGTGGCATTCTTCCCAGAATTCTGACTGTATCCTCATAATGCTGACTTTAACCCCGAAGACACACTTAAATGAGCCATTTGTCACCTCTGTCTTCGCTTACGGTCATACCACCCTGAGCGCGCCCGATCTCGTCTGGTCTCGGAAGCTAAGCAGGGTCGGGCCTGGTTAGTACTTGGATGGGAGACCGCCTGGGAATACCAGGTGCTGTAAGCTTTTCTTCTTATCCACAGCAGAGGGTGCTGCTCCTGCAACACATTTTCAACTCAGTCCAATTCAAATAGCTGTATTGGCGTGGACGTAGGGAATTCATTGCCAGAGCATGTCATAAAAGTCATGACATAACATCTAGATTGATAATAAAAATGACAAATAGGGCCAATGATTCATTACAATGATAAAAAGCAGTCACATTTTCAGAGTTACGGTTGAAAGAAAGTGAGGATAATTTCTTTTGTTGCAAAACTTTATTTTTATAAAAAATAAAAATAAAAATCAGATGATGAAACAACAATAGTTCCAAATATCAGAATTCTTGGAAACTAGTCAGAATTTTCAGATGAAAGCCTGAATTTTGATTTCATGGGAAGAACTCTGGCTTTGATCTCAGTATTTTGATTTGAATCCAAGAATTCTGACTTGAGTGTCAGAATTCTGCCTTTTAGGAATGGTGACTTTCATCCACCCATCCACTCCCACTGACTTGCAGTTTTTCTTTCAATAACTTCATTTGGGTTGTTTTTCAGAAAATCATGTACGGGGTTCTCTTTTTCTCTGATTCACGAGTGCTGCTTTGCCATTGTCTTCTGATATACAATCCAAAAAACAGTACTACCCAAAAAAAATGTAAAAACAGAAAAAAACTTAAAAAAAAAAAAAAAAGAAAGAAAAAGAACTCCCACGCACTGTGGCTTGACGTGGCGGCTTGACTGCTTGTGCTTACGCTGGCACTGTCCATGCTGACTTCATGGAAAGAAATCTGGCTTTGATCTCAGTATTTTGATGTGAATCCAAGAGCTCTGCCTTTGATGTCAGAATTCTGCCTTTTCGTAATAGTTACTTTCATCTCAGGTCGTTGGTTTTAATCTCAGGATATTGTCTGTAATCTTAGTGTCCTGATGGAAATCTGGGGATTTTTTCTTTGATTTTAGAATCCTGATTTTAATCTGGGGACGTTGATTTGATCTTACAATTGTGGCTTTCTTCCCAGAATTCTGACTGTATCCTCATAATGCTGACTTTAACCCCGAAGACACACTTAAATGAGCCATTTGTCACCTCTGTCTTCGCTTACGGTCATACCACCCTGAGCGCACCCGATCTCGTCTGATCTCGGAAGCTAAGCAGGGTCGGGCCTGGTTAGTACTTGGATGGGAGACCGCCTGGGAATACCAGGTGCTGTAAGCTTTTCTTCTTATCCACAGCAGAGGGTGCTGCTCCTGCAACACATTTTCAACTCAGTCCAATTCAAATAGCTGTATTGGCGTGGACGTAGGGAATTCATTGCCAGAGCATGTCATAAAAGTCATGACATAACATCTAGATTGATAATAAAAATGACAAATAGGGCCAATGATTCATTACAATGATAAAAAGCAGTCACATTTTCAGAGTTACGGTTGAAAGAAAGTGAGGATAATTTCTTTTGTTGCAAAACTTTATTTTTATAAAAAATAAAAATAAAAATCAGATGATGAAACAACAATAGTTCCAAATATCAGAATTCTTGGAAACTAGTCAGAATTTTCAGATGAAAGCCTGAATTTTGACTTCATGGGAAGAACTCTGGCTTTGATCTCAGTATTTTGATTTGAATCCAAGAATTCTGACTTGAGTGTCAGAATTCTGCCTTTTAGGAACGGTGACTTTCATCCACCCATCCACTCCCACTGACTTGCAGTTTTTCTTTCAATAACTTCATTTGGGTTGTTTTTCAGAAAATCATGTACGGGGTTCTCTTTTTCTCTGATTCACGAGTGCTGCTTTGCCATTGTCTTCTGATATACAATCCAAAAAACAGTACTACCCCAAAAAAATGTAAAAACAGAAAAAAACTTAAAAAAAACAAAAAGAAAAAGAACTCCCACGCACTGTGGCTTGACGTGGCGGCTTGACTGCTTGTGTGGACATGGGCACTGTCCATGCTGACTTCATGGGAAGAAATCTGGCTTTGATCTCAGTATTTTGATTTGAATCCAAGAGCTCTGCCTTTGATGTCAGAATTCTGCCTTTTAGGAATGGTGACTTTCATCCACCCATCCACTCCCACTGACTTGCAGTTTTTCTTTCAATAACTTCATTTGGGTTGTTTTTCAGAAAATCATGTACGGGGTTCTCTTTTTCTCTGATTCACTAGTGCTGCTTTGACATTGTCTTCTGATATACAATCCAAAAAACAGTACTACCCAAAAAAAATGTAAAAACAGAAAAAAACAAAAAAAACAAAAAAAAAAAAAAAGAAAAAGAACTCCCACGCACTGTGGCTTGACGTCGCGGCTTGACTGCTTGTGCATTCGCTGGCACTGTCCATGCTGACTTCATGGGAAGAAATCTGGCTTTGATCTCAGCATTTTGATGTGAATCCAAGAGCTCTGCCTTTGATGTCAGAATTCTGCCTTTTCGTAATAGTGACTTTCATCTCAGGTTGTTGGTTTTAATCTCAGGATATTGTCTGTAATCTTAGTGTCCTGATGGAAATCTGGGGATTTTTTCTTTGATTTTAGAATCCTGATTTTAATCTGGGGACGTTGATTTGATCTTACAATTGTGGCTTTCTTCCCAGAATTCTGACTGTATCCTCATAATGCTGACTTTAACCCCGAAGACACACTTAAATGAGCCATTTGTCACCTCTGTCTTCGCTTACGGTCATACCACCCTGAGCGCACCCGATCTCGTCTGATCTCGGAAGCTAAGCAGGGTCGGGCCTGGTTAGTACTTGGATGGGAGACCGCCTGGGAATACCAGGTGCTGTAAGCTTTTCTTCTTATCCACAGCAGAGGGTGCTGCTCCTGCAACACATTTTCAACTCAGTCCAATTCAAATAGCTGTATTGGCGTGGACGTAGGGAATTCATTGCCAGAGCATGTCATAAAAGTCATGACATAACATCTAGATTGATAATAAAAATGACAAATAGGGCCAATGATTCATTACAATGATAAAAAGCAGTCACATTTTCAGAGTTACGGTTGAAAGAAAGTGAGGATAATTTCTTTTGTTGCAAAACTTTATTTTTATAAAAAATAAAAATAAAAATCAGATGATGAAACAACAATAGTTCCAAATATCAGAATTCTTGGAAACTAGTCAGAATTTTCAGATGAAAGCCTGAATTTTGACTTCATGGGAAGAACTCTGGCTTTGATCTCAGTATTTTGATTTGAATCCAAGAATTCTGACTTGAGTGTCAGAATTCTGCCTTTTAGGAACGGTGACTTTCATCCACCCATCCACTCCCACTGACTTGCAGTTTTTCTTTCAATAACTTCATTTGGGTTGTTTTTCAGAAAATCATGTACGGGGTTCTCTTTTTCTCTGATTCACGAGTGCTGCTTTGCCATTGTCTTCTGATATACAATCCAAAAAACAGTACTACCCCAAAAAAATGTAAAAACAGAAAAAAACTTAAAAAAAACAAAAAGAAAAAGAACTCCCACGCACTGTGGCTTGACGTGGCGGCTTGACTGCTTGTGTGGACATGGGCACTGTCCATGCTGACTTCATGGGAAGAAATCTGGCTTTGATCTCAGTATTTTGATTTGAATCCAAGAGCTCTGCCTTTGATGTCAGAATTCTGCCTTTTAGGAATGATGACTTTCATCCACCCATCCACTCCCACTGACTTGCAGTTTTTCTTTCAATAACTTCATTAGGGTTGTTTTTCAGAAAATCATGTACGGGGTTCTCTTTTTCTCTGATTCACTAGTGCTGCTTTGACATTGTCTTCTGATATACAATCCAAAAAACAGTACTACCCAAAAAAAATGTAAAAACAGAAAAAAACTTAAAAAAAAAAAAAAAAGAAAAAGAACTCCCACGCACTGTGGCTTGACGTCGCGGCTTGACTGCTTGTGCATTCGCTGGCACTGTCCATGCTGACTTCATGGAAAGAAATCTGGCTTTGATCTCAGCATTTTGATGTGAATCCAAGAGCTCTGCCTTTGATGTCAGAATTCTGCCTTTTCGTAATAGTGACTTTCATCTCAGGTTGTTGGTTTTAATCTCAGGATATTGTCTGTAATCTTAGTGTCCTGATGGAAATCTGGGGATTTTTTCTTTGATTTTAGAATCCTGATTTTAATCTGGGGACGTTGATTTGATCTTACAATTGTGGCTTTCTTCCCAGAATTCTGACTGTATCCTCATAATGCTGACTTTAACCCCGAAGACACACTTAAATGAGCCATTTGTCACCTCTGTCTTCGCTTACGGTCATACCACCCTGAGCGCACCCGATCTCGTCTGATCTCGGAAGCTAAGCAGGGTCGGGCCTGGTTAGTACTTGGATGGGAGACCGCCTGGGAATACCAGGTGCTGTAAGCTTTTCTTCTTATCCACAGCAGAGGGTGCTGCTCCTGCAACACATTTTCAACTCAGTCCAATTCAAATAGCTGTATTGGCGTGGACGTAGGGAATTCATTGCCAGAGCATGTCATAAAAGTCATGACATAACATCTAGATTGATAATAAAAATGACAAATAGGGCCAATGATTCATTACAATGATAAAAAGCAGTCACATTTTCAGAGTTACGGTTGAAAGAAAGTGAGGATAATTTCTTTTGTTGCAAAACTTTATTTTTATAAAAAATAAAAATAAAAATCAGATGATGAAACAACAATAGTTCCAAATATCAGAATTCTTGGAAACTAGTCAGAATTTTCAGATGAAAGCCTGAATTTTGACTTCATGGGAAGAACTCTGGCTTTGATCTCAGTATTTTGATTTGAATCCAAGAATTCTGACTTGAGTGTCAGAATTCTGCCTTTTAGGAACGGTGACTTTCATCCACCCATCCACTCCCACTGACTTGCAGTTTTTCTTTCAATAACTTCATTTGGGTTGTTTTTCAGAAAATCATGTACGGGGTTCTCTTTTTCTCTGATTCACGAGTGCTGCTTTGCCATTGTCTTCTGATATACAATCCAAAAAACAGTACTACCCCAAAAAAATGTAAAAACAGAAAAAAACTTAAAAAAAACAAAAAGAAAAAGAACTCCCACGCACTGTGGCTTGACGTGGCGGCTTGACTGCTTGTGTGGACATGGGCACTGTCCATGCTGACTTCATGGGAAGAAATCTGGCTTTGATCTCAGTATTTTGATTTGAATCCAAGAGCTCTGCCTTTGATGTCAGAATTCTGCCTTTTAGGAATGGTGACTTTCATCCACCCATCCACTCCCACTGACTTGCAGTTTTTCTTTCAATAACTTCATTTGGGTTGTTTTTCAGAAAATCATGTACGGGGTTCTCTTTTTCTCTGATTCACTAGTGCTGCTTTGACATTGTCTTCTGATATACAATCCAAAAAACAGTACTACCCAAAAAAAATGTAAAAACAGAAAAAAACTTAAAAAAAAAAAAAAAAAAAAAAGAAAAAGAACTCCCACGCACTGTGGCTTGACGTGGCGGCTTGACTGCTTGTGCATTCGCTGGCACTGTCCATGCTGACTTCATGGGAAGAAATCTGGCTTTGATCTCAGCATTTTGATGTGAATCCAAGAGCTCTGCCTTTGATGTCAGAATTCTGCCTTTTCGTAATAGTGACTTTCATCTCAGGTTGTTGGTTTTAATCTCAGGATATTGTCTGTAATCTTAGTGTCCTGATGGAAATCTGGGGATTTTTTCTTTGATTTTAGAATCCTGATTTTAATCTGGGGACGTTGATTTGATCTTACAATTGTGGCTTTCTTCCCAGAATTCTGACTGTATCCTCATAATGCTGACTTTAACCCCGAAGACACACTTAAATGAGCCATTTGTCACCTCTGTCTTCGCTTACGGTCATACCACCCTGAGCGCACCCGATCTCGTCTGATCTCGGAAGCTAAGCAGGGTCGGGCCTGGTTAGTACTTGGATGGGAGACCGCCTGGGAATACCAGGTGCTGTAAGCTTTTCTTCTTATCCACAGCAGAGGGTGCTGCTCCTGCAACACATTTTCAACTCAGTCCAATTCAAATAGCTGTATTGGCGTGGACGTAGGGAATTCATTGCCAGAGCATGTCATAAAAGTCATGACATAACATCTAGATTGATAATAAAAATGACAAATAGGGCCAATGATTCATTACAATGATAAAAAGCAGTCACATTTTCAGAGTTACGGTTGAAAGAAAGTGAGGATAATTTCTTTTGTTGCAAAACTTTATTTTTATAAAAAATAAAAATAAAAATCAGATGATGAAACAACAATAGTTCCAAATATCAGAATTCTTGGAAACTAGTCAGAATTTTCAGATGAAAGCCTGAATTTTGACTTCATGGGAAGAACTCTGGCTTTGATCTCAGTATTTTGATTTGAATCCAAGAATTCTGACTTGAGTGTCAGAATTCTGCCTTTTAGGAACGGTGACTTTCATCCACCCATCCACTCCCACTGACTTGCAGTTTTTCTTTCAATAACTTCATTTGGGTTGTTTTTCAGAAAATCATGTACGGGGTTCTCTTTTTCTCTGATTCACGAGTGCTGCTTTGCCATTGTCTTCTGATATACAATCCAAAAAACAGTACTACCCCAAAAAAATGTAAAAACAGAAAAAAACTTAAAAAAAACAAAAAGAAAAAGAACTCCCACGCACTGTGGCTTGACGTGGCGGCTTGACTGCTTGTGTGGACATGGGCACTGTCCATGCTGACTTCATGGGAAGAAATCTGGCTTTGATCTCAGTATTTTGATTTGAATCCAAGAGCTCTGCCTTTGATGTCAGAATTCTGCCTTTTAGGAATGGTGACTTTCATCCACCCATCCACTCCCACTGACTTGCAGTTTTTCTTTCAATAACTTCATTTGGGTTGTTTTTCAGAAAATCATGTACGGGGTTCTCTTTTTCTCTGATTCACTAGTGCTGCTTTGACATTGTCTTCTGATATACAATCCAAAAAACAGTACTACCCAAAAAAAATGTAAAAACAGAAAAAAACTTAAAAAAAAAAAAAAAAAAAAAAAGAAAAAGAACTCCCACGCACTGTGGCTTGACGTGGCGGCTTGACTGCTTGTGCATTCGCTGGCACTGTCCATGCTGACTTCATGGGAAGAAATCTGGCTTTGATCTCAGCATTTTGATGTGAATCCAAGAGCTCTGCCTTTGATGTCAGAATTCTGCCTTTTCGTAATAGTGACTTTCATCTCAGGTTGTTGGTTTTAATCTCAGGATATTGTCTGTAATCTTAGTGTCCTGATGGAAATCTGGGGATTTTTTCTTTGATTTTAGAATCCTGATTTTAATCTGGGGACGTTGATTTGATCTTACAATTGTGGCTTTCTTCCCAGAATTCTGACTGTATCCTCATAATGCTGACTTTAACCCCGAAGACACACTTAAATGAGCCATTTGTCACCTCTGTCTTCGCTTACGGTCATACCACCCTGAGCGCACCCGATCTCGTCTGATCTCGGAAGCTAAGCAGGGTCGGGCCTGGTTAGTACTTGGATGGGAGACCGCCTGGGAATACCAGGTGCTGTAAGCTTTTCTTCTTATCCACAGCAGAGGGTGCTGCTCCTGCAACACATTTTCAACTCAGTCCAATTCAAATAGCTGTATTGGCGTGGACGTAGGGAATTCATTGCCAGAGCATGTCATAAAAGTCATGACATAACATCTAGATTGATAATAAAAATGACAAATAGGGCCAATGATTCATTACAATGATAAAAAGCAGTCACATTTTCAGAGTTACGGTTGAAAGAAAGTGAGGATAATTTCTTTTGTTGCAAAACTTTATTTTTATAAAAAATAAAAATAAAAATCAGATGATGAAACAACAATAGTTCCAAATATCAGAATTCTTGGAAACTAGTCAGAATTTTCAGATGAAAGCCTGAATTTTGACTTCATGGGAAGAACTCTGGCTTTGATCTCAGTATTTTGATTTGAATCCAAGAATTCTGACTTGAGTGTCAGAATTCTGCCTTTTAGGAACGGTGACTTTCATCCACCCATCCACTCCCACTGACTTGCAGTTTTTCTTTCAATAACTTCATTTGGGTTGTTTTTCAGAAAATCATGTACGGGGTTCTCTTTTTCTCTGATTCACGAGTGCTGCTTTGCCATTGTCTTCTGATATACAATCCAAAAAACAGTACTACCCAAAAAAAATGTAAAAACAGAAAAAACTTAAAAAAAAAAAAAAAAGAAAGAAAAAGAACTCCCACGCACTGTGGCTTGACGTGGCGGCTTGACTGCTTGTGCATTCGCTGGCACTGTCCATGCTGACTTCATGGAAAGAAATCTGGCTTTGATCTCAGTATTTTGATGTGAATCCAAGAGCTCTGCCTTTGATGTCAGAATTCTGCCTTTTCGTAATAGTGACTTTCATCTCAGGTCGTTGGTTTTAATCTCAGGATATTGTCTGTAATCTTAGTGTCCTGATGGAAATCTGGGGATTTTTTCTTTGATTTTAGAATCCTGATTTTAATCTGGGGACGTTGATTTGATCTTACAATTGTGGCTTTCTTCCCAGAATTCTGACTGTATCCTCATAATGCTGACTTTAACCCCGAAGACACACTTAAATGAGCCATTTGTCACCTCTGTCTTCGCTTACGGTCATACCACCCTGAGCGCACCCGATCTCGTCTGATCTCGGAAGCTAAGCAGGGTCGGGCCTGGTTAGTACTTGGATGGGAGACCGCCTGGGAATACCAGGTGCTGTAAGCTTTTCTTCTTATCCACAGCAGAGGGTGCTGCTCCTGCAACACATTTTCAACTCAGTCCAATTCAAATAGCTGTATTGGCGTGGACGTAGGGAATTCATTGCCAGAGCATGTCATAAAAGTCATGACATAACATCTAGATTGATAATAAAAATGACAAATAGGGCCAATGATTCATTACAATGATAAAAAGCAGTCACATTTTCAGAGTTACGGTTGAAAGAAAGTGAGGATAATTTCTTTTGTTGCAAAACTTTATTTTTATAAAAAATAAAAATAAAAATCAGATGATGAAACAACAATAGTTCCAAATATCAGAATTCTTGGAAACTAGTCAGAATTTTCAGATGAAAGCCTGAATTTTGACTTCATGGGAAGAACTCTGGCTTTGATCTCAGTATTTTGATTTGAATCCAAGAATTCTGACTTGAGTGTCAGAATTCTGCCTTTTAGGAACGGTGACTTTCATCCACCCATCCACTCCCACTGACTTGCAGTTTTTCTTTCAATAACTTCATTTGGGTTGTTTTTCAGAAAATCATGTACGGGGTTCTCTTTTTCTCTGATTCACGAGTGCTGCTTTGCCATTGTCTTCTGATATACAATCCAAAAAACAGTACTACCCCAAAAAAATGTAAAAACAGAAAAAAACTTAAAAAAACAAAAAGAAAAAGCACTCCCACGCACTGTGGCTTGACGTGGCGGCTTGACTGCTTGTGTGGACATGGGCACTGTCCATGCTGACTTCATGGGAAGAAATCTGGCTTTGATCTCAGTATTTTGATTTGAATCCAAGAGCTCTGCCTTTGATGTCAGAATTCTGCCTTTTAGGAATGGTGACTTTCATCCACCCATCCACTCCCACTGACTTGCAGTTTTTCTTTCAATAACTTCATTTGGGTTGTTTTTCAGAAAATCATGTACGGGGTTCTCTTTTTCTCTGATTCACTAGTGCTGCTTTGACATTGTCTTCTGATATACAATCCAAAAAACAGTACTACCCAAAAAAAATGTAAAAACAGAAAAAAACTTAAAAAAAACAAAAAGAAAAAGAACTCCCACGCACTGTGGCTTGACGTCGCGGCTTGACTGCTTGTGCATTCGCTGGCACTGTCCATGCTGACTTCATGGGAAGAAATCTGGCTTTGATCTCAGCATTTTGATGTGAATCCAAGAGCTCTGCCTTTGATGTCAGAATTCTGCCTTTTCGTAATAGTGACTTTCATCTCAGGTTGTTGGTTTTAATCTCAGGATATTGTCTGTAATCTTAGTGTCCTGATGGAAATCTGGGGATTTTTTCTTTGATTTTAGAATCCTGATTTTAATCTGGGGACGTTGATTTGATCTTACAATTGTGGCTTTCTTCCCAGAATTCTGACTGTATCCTCATAATGCTGACTTTAACCCCGAAGACACACTTAAATGAGCCATTTGTCACCTCTGTCTTCGCTTACGGTCATACCACCCTGAGCGCACCCGATCTCGTCTGATCTCGGAAGCTAAGCAGGGTCGGGCCTGGTTAGTACTTGGATGGGAGACCGCCTGGGAATACCAGGTGCTGTAAGCTTTTCTTCTTATCCACAGCAGAGGGTGCTGCTCCTGCAACACATTTTCAACTCAGTCCAATTCAAATAGCTGTATTGGCGTGGACGTAGGGAATTCATTGCCAGAGCATGTCATAAAAGTCATGACATAACATCTAGATTGATAATAAAAATGACAAATAGGGCCAATGATTCATTACAATGATAAAAAGCAGTCACATTTTCAGAGTTACGGTTGAAAGAAAGTGAGGATAATTTCTTTTGTTGCAAAACTTTATTTTTATAAAAAATAAAAATAAAAATCAGATGATGAAACAACAATAGTTCCAAATATCAGAATTCTTGGAAACTAGTCAGAATTTCAGATGAAAGCCTGAATTTTGACTTCATGGGAAGAACTCTGGCTTTGATCTCAGTATTTTGATTTGAATCCAAGAATTCTGACTTGAGTGTCAGAATTCTGCCTTTTAGGAACGGTGAC
>JBAMNC010002212.1:0-33890 GCA_037902135.1 Cetoscarus ocellatus | reverse complement strand
CAATGATAAAAAGCAGTCACATTTTCAGAGTTACGGTTGAAAGAAAGTGAGGATAATTTCTTTTGTTGCAAAACTTTATTTTTATAAAAAATAAAAATAAAAATCAGATGATGAAACAACAATAGTTCCAAATATCAGAATTCTTGGAAACTAGTCAGAATTTTCAGATGAAAGCCTGAATTTTGACTTCATGGGAAGAACTCTGGCTTTGATCTCAGTATTTTGATTTGAATCCAAGAATTCTGACTTGAGTGTCAGAATTCTGCCTTTTAGGAACGGTGACTTTCATCCACCCATCCACTCCCACTGACTTGCAGTTTTTCTTTCAATAACTTCATTTGGGTTGTTTTTCAGAAAATCATGTACGGGGTTCTCTTTTTCTCTGATTCACGAGTGCTGCTTTGCCATTGTCTTCTGATATACAATCCAAAAAACAGTACTACCCCAAAAAAATGTAAAAACAGAAAAAAACTTAAAAAAAACAAAAAGAAAAAGAACTCCCACGCACTGTGGCTTGACGTGGCGGCTTGACTGCTTGTGTGGACATGGGCACTGTCCATGCTGACTTCATGGGAAGAAATCTGGCTTTGATCTCAGTATTTTGATTTGAATCCAAGAGCTCTGCCTTTGATGTCAGAATTCTGCCTTTTAGGAATGGTGACTTTCATCCACCCATCCACTCCCACTGACTTGCAGTTTTTCTTTCAATAACTTCATTTGGGTTGTTTTTCAGAAAATCATGTACGGGGTTCTCTTTTTCTCTGATTCACTAGTGCTGCTTTGACATTGTCTTCTGATATACAATCCAAAAAACAGTACTACCCAAAAAAAATGTAAAAACAGAAAAAAACTTAAAAAAAAAAAAAAAAAAAAAAAGAAAAAGAACTCCCACGCACTGTGGCTTGACGTGGCGGCTTGACTGCTTGTGCATTCGCTGGCACTGTCCATGCTGACTTCATGGGAAGAAATCTGGCTTTGATCTCAGCATTTTGATGTGAATCCAAGAGCTCTGCCTTTGATGTCAGAATTCTGCCTTTTCGTAATAGTGACTTTCATCTCAGGTTGTTGGTTTTAATCTCAGGATATTGTCTGTAATCTTAGTGTCCTGATGGAAATCTGGGGATTTTTTCTTTGATTTTAGAATCCTGATTTTAATCTGGGGACGTTGATTTGATCTTACAATTGTGGCTTTCTTCCCAGAATTCTGACTGTATCCTCATAATGCTGACTTTAACCCCGAAGACACACTTAAATGAGCCATTTGTCACCTCTGTCTTCGCTTACGGTCATACCACCCTGAGCGCACCCGATCTCGTCTGATCTCGGAAGCTAAGCAGGGTCGGGCCTGGTTAGTACTTGGATGGGAGACCGCCTGGGAATACCAGGTGCTGTAAGCTTTTCTTCTTATCCACAGCAGAGGGTGCTGCTCCTGCAACACATTTTCAACTCAGTCCAATTCAAATAGCTGTATTGGCGTGGACGTAGGGAATTCATTGCCAGAGCATGTCATAAAAGTCATGACATAACATCTAGATTGATAATAAAAATGACAAATAGGGCCAATGATTCATTACAATGATAAAAAGCAGTCACATTTTCAGAGTTACGGTTGAAAGAAAGTGAGGATAATTTCTTTTGTTGCAAAACTTTATTTTTATAAAAAATAAAAATAAAAATCAGATGATGAAACAACAATAGTTCCAAATATCAGAATTCTTGGAAACTAGTCAGAATTTTCAGATGAAAGCCTGAATTTTGACTTCATGGGAAGAACTCTGGCTTTGATCTCAGTATTTTGATTTGAATCCAAGAATTCTGACTTGAGTGTCAGAATTCTGCCTTTTAGGAACGGTGACTTTCATCCACCCATCCACTCCCACTGACTTGCAGTTTTTCTTTCAATAACTTCATTTGGGTTGTTTTTCAGAAAATCATGTACGGGGTTCTCTTTTTCTCTGATTCACGAGTGCTGCTTTGCCATTGTCTTCTGATATACAATCCAAAAAACAGTACTACCCCAAAAAAATGTAAAAACAGAAAAAAACTTAAAAAAAACAAAAAGAAAAAGAACTCCCACGCACTGTGGCTTGACGTGGCGGCTTGACTGCTTGTGTGGACATGGGCACTGTCCATGCTGACTTCATGGGAAGAAATCTGGCTTTGATCTCAGTATTTTGATTTGAATCCAAGAGCTCTGCCTTTGATGTCAGAATTCTGCCTTTTAGGAATGGTGACTTTCATCCACCCATCCACTCCCACTGACTTGCAGTTTTTCTTTCAATAACTTCATTTGGGTTGTTTTTCAGAAAATCATGTACGGGGTTCTCTTTTTCTCTGATTCACTAGTGCTGCTTTGACATTGTCTTCTGATATACAATCCAAAAAACAGTACTACCCAAAAAAAATGTAAAAACAGAAAAAAACTTAAAAAAAAAAAAAAAAAAAAAAATAAAAAGAACTCCCACGCACTGTGGCTTGACGTGGCGGCTTGACTGCTTGTGCATTCGCTGGCACTGTCCATGCTGACTTCATGGGAAGAAATCTGGCTTTGATCTCAGTATTTTGATGTGAATCCAAGAGCTCTGCCTTTGATGTCAGAATTCTGCCTTTTCGTAATAGTGACTTTCATCTCAGGTTGTTGGTTTTAATCTCAGGATATTGTCTGTAATCTTAGTGTCCTGATGGAAATCTGGGGATTTTTTCTTTGATTTTAGAATCCTGATTTTAATCTGGGGACGTTGATTTGATCTTACAATTGTGGCTTTCTTCCCAGAATTCTGACTGTATCCTCATAATGCTGACTTTAACCCCGAAGACACACTTAAATGAGCCATTTGTCACCTCTGTCTTCGCTTACGGTCATACCACCCTGAGCGCACCCGATCTCGTCTGATCTCGGAAGCTAAGCAGGGTCGGGCCTGGTTAGTACTTGGATGGGAGACCGCCTGGGAATACCAGGTGCTGTAAGCTTTTCTTCTTATCCACAGCAGAGGGTGCTGCTCCTGCAACACATTTTCAACTCAGTCCAATTCAAATAGCTGTATTGGCGTGGACGTAGGGAATTCATTGCCAGAGCATGTCATAAAAGTCATGACATAACATCTAGATTGATAATAAAAATGACAAATAGGGCCAATGATTCATTACAATGATAAAAAGCAGTCACATTTTCAGAGTTACGGTTGAAAGAAAGTGAGGATAATTTCTTTTGTTGCAAAACTTTATTTTTATAAAAAATAAAAATAAAAATCAGATGATGAAACAACAATAGTTCCAAATATCAGAATTCTTGGAAACTAGTCAGAATTTTCAGATGAAAGCCTGAATTTTGACTTCATGGGAAGAACTCTGGCTTTGATCTCAGTATTTTGATTTGAATCCAAGAATTCTGACTTGAGTGTCAGAATTCTGCCTTTTAGGAACGGTGACTTTCATCCACCCATCCACTCCCACTGACTTGCAGTTTTTCTTTCAATAACTTCATTTGGGTTGTTTTTCAGAAAATCATGTACGGGGTTCTCTTTTTCTCTGATTCACGAGTGCTGCTTTGCCATTGTCTTCTGATATACAATCCAAAAAACAGTACTACCCCAAAAAAATGTAAAAACAGAAAAAAACTTAAAAAAAACAAAAAGAAAAAGAACTCCCACGCACTGTGGCTTGACGTGGCGGCTTGACTGCTTGTGTGGACATGGGCACTGTCCATGCTGACTTCATGGGAAGAAATCTGGCTTTGATCTCAGTATTTTGATTTGAATCCAAGAGCTCTGCCTTTGATGTCAGAATTCTGCCTTTTAGGAATGGTGACTTTCATCCACCCATCCACTCCCACTGACTTGCAGTTTTTCTTTCAATAACTTCATTTGGGTTGTTTTTCAGAAAATCATGTACGGGGTTCTCTTTTTCTCTGATTCACTAGTGCTGCTTTGACATTGTCTTCTGATATACAATCCAAAAAACAGTACTACCCAAAAAAAATGTAAAAACAGAAAAAAACTTAAAAAAAAAAAAAAAAAAAAAAAGAAAAAGAACTCCCACGCACTGTGGCTTGACGTGGCGGCTTGACTGCTTGTGCATTCGCTGGCACTGTCCATGCTGACTTCATGGGAAGAAATCTGGCTTTGATCTCAGTATTTTGATGTGAATCCAAGAGCTCTGCCTTTGATGTCAGAATTCTGCCTTTTCGTAATAGTGACTTTCATCTCAGGTTGTTGGTTTTAATCTCAGGATATTGTCTGTAATCTTAGTGTCCTGATGGAAATCTGGGGATTTTTTCTTTGATTTTAGAATCCTGATTTTAATCTGGGGACGTTGATTTGATCTTACAATTGTGGCTTTCTTCCCAGAATTCTGACTGTATCCTCATAATGCTGACTTTAACCCCGAAGACACACTTAAATGAGCCATTTGTCACCTCTGTCTTCGCTTACGGTCATACCACCCTGAGCGCACCCGATCTCGTCTGATCTCGGAAGCTAAGCAGGGTCGGGCCTGGTTAGTACTTGGATGGGAGACCGCCTGGGAATACCAGGTGCTGTAAGCTTTTCTTCTTATCCACAGCAGAGGGTGCTGCTCCTGCAACACATTTTCAACTCAGTCCAATTCAAATAGCTGTATTGGCGTGGACGTAGGGAATTCATTGCCAGAGCATGTCATAAAAGTCATGACATAACATCTAGATTGATAATAAAAATGACAAATAGGGCCAATGATTCATTACAATGATAAAAAGCAGTCACATTTTCAGAGTTACGGTTGAAAGAAAGTGAGGATAATTTCTTTTGTTGCAAAACTTTATTTTTATAAAAAATAAAAATAAAAATCAGATGATGAAACAACAATAGTTCCAAATATCAGAATTCTTGGAAACTAGTCAGAATTTTCAGATGAAAGCCTGAATTTTGACTTCATGGGAAGAACTCTGGCTTTGATCTCAGTATTTTGATTTGAATCCAAGAATTCTGACTTGAGTGTCAGAATTCTGCCTTTTAGGAACGGTGACTTTCATCCACCCATCCACTCCCACTGACTTGCAGTTTTTCTTTCAATAACTTCATTTGGGTTGTTTTTCAGAAAATCATGTACGGGGTTCTCTTTTTCTCTGATTCACGAGTGCTGCTTTGCCATTGTCTTCTGATATACAATCCAAAAAACAGTACTACCCCAAAAAAATGTAAAAACAGAAAAAAACTTAAAAAAAACAAAAAGAAAAAGAACTCCCACGCACTGTGGCTTGACGTGGCGGCTTGACTGCTTGTGTGGACATGGGCACTGTCCATGCTGACTTCATGGGAAGAAATCTGGCTTTGATCTCAGTATTTTGATTTGAATCCAAGAGCTCTGCCTTTGATGTCAGAATTCTGCCTTTTAGGAATGGTGACTTTCATCCACCCATCCACTCCCACTGACTTGCAGTTTTTCTTTCAATAACTTCATTTGGGTTGTTTTTCAGAAAATCATGTACGGGGTTCTCTTTTTCTCTGATTCACTAGTGCTGCTTTGACATTGTCTTCTGATATACAATCCAAAAAACAGTACTACCCAAAAAAAATGTAAAAACAGAAAAAAACTTAAAAAAAAAAAAAAAAAAAAAAATAAAAAGAACTCCCACGCACTGTGGCTTGACGTGGCGGCTTGACTGCTTGTGCATTCGCTGGCACTGTCCATGCTGACTTCATGGGAAGAAATCTGGCTTTGATCTCAGTATTTTGATGTGAATCCAAGAGCTCTGCCTTTGATGTCAGAATTCTGCCTTTTCGTAATAGTGACTTTCATCTCAGGTTGTTGGTTTTAATCTCAGGATATTGTCTGTAATCTTAGTGTCCTGATGGAAATCTGGGGATTTTTTCTTTGATTTTAGAATCCTGATTTTAATCTGGGGACGTTGATTTGATCTTACAATTGTGGCTTTCTTCCCAGAATTCTGACTGTATCCTCATAATGCTGACTTTAACCCCGAAGACACACTTAAATGAGCCATTTGTCACCTCTGTCTTCGCTTACGGTCATACCACCCTGAGCGCACCCGATCTCGTCTGATCTCGGAAGCTAAGCAGGGTCGGGCCTGGTTAGTACTTGGATGGGAGACCGCCTGGGAATACCAGGTGCTGTAAGCTTTTCTTCTTATCCACAGCAGAGGGTGCTGCTCCTGCAACACATTTTCAACTCAGTCCAATTCAAATAGCTGTATTGGCGTGGACGTAGGGAATTCATTGCCAGAGCATGTCATAAAAGTCATGACATAACATCTAGATTGATAATAAAAATGACAAATAGGGCCAATGATTCATTACAATGATAAAAAGCAGTCACATTTTCAGAGTTACGGTTGAAAGAAAGTGAGGATAATTTCTTTTGTTGCAAAACTTTATTTTTATAAAAAATAAAAATAAAAATCAGATGATGAAACAACAATAGTTCCAAATATCAGAATTCTTGGAAACTAGTCAGAATTTTCAGATGAAAGCCTGAATTTTGACTTCATGGGAAGAACTCTGGCTTTGATCTCAGTATTTTGATTTGAATCCAAGAATTCTGACTTGAGTGTCAGAATTCTGCCTTTTAGGAACGGTGACTTTCATCCACCCATCCACTCCCACTGACTTGCAGTTTTTCTTTCAATAACTTCATTTGGGTTGTTTTTCAGAAAATCATGTACGGGGTTCTCTTTTTCTCTGATTCACGAGTGCTGCTTTGCCATTGTCTTCTGATATACAATCCAAAAAACAGTACTACCCCAAAAAAATGTAAAAACAGAAAAAAACTTAAAAAAAACAAAAAGAAAAAGAACTCCCACGCACTGTGGCTTGACGTGGCGGCTTGACTGCTTGTGTGGACATGGGCACTGTCCATGCTGACTTCATGGGAAGAAATCTGGCTTTGATCTCAGTATTTTGATTTGAATCCAAGAGCTCTGCCTTTGATGTCAGAATTCTGCCTTTTAGGAATGGTGACTTTCATCCACCCATCCACTCCCACTGACTTGCAGTTTTTCTTTCAATAACTTCATTTGGGTTGTTTTTCAGAAAATCATGTACGGGGTTCTCTTTTTCTCTGATTCACTAGTGCTGCTTTGACATTGTCTTCTGATATACAATCCAAAAAACAGTACTACCCAAAAAAAATGTAAAAACAGAAAAAAACTTAAAAAAAAAAAAAAAAAAAAAAAGAAAAAGAACTCCCACGCACTGTGGCTTGACGTGGCGGCTTGACTGCTTGTGCATTCGCTGGCACTGTCCATGCTGACTTCATGGGAAGAAATCTGGCTTTGATCTCAGTATTTTGATGTGAATCCAAGAGCTCTGCCTTTGATGTCAGAATTCTGCCTTTTCGTAATAGTGACTTTCATCTCAGGTCGTTGGTTTTAATCTCAGGATATTGTCTGTAATCTTAGTGTCCTGATGGAAATCTGGGGATTTTTTCTTTGATTTTAGAATCCTGATTTTAATCTGGGGACGTTGATTTGATCTTACAATTGTGGCTTTCTTCCCAGAATTCTGACTGTATCCTCATAATGCTGACTTTAACCCCGAAGACACACTTAAATGAGCCATTTGTCACCTCTGTCTTCGCTTACGGTCATACCACCCTGAGCGCACCCGATCTCGTCTGATCTCGGAAGCTAAGCAGGGTCGGGCCTGGTTAGTACTTGGATGGGAGACCGCCTGGGAATACCAGGTGCTGTAAGCTTTTCTTCTTATCCACAGCAGAGGGTGCTGCTCCTGCAACACATTTTCAACTCAGTCCAATTCAAATAGCTGTATTGGCGTGGACGTAGGGAATTCATTGCCAGAGCATGTCATAAAAGTCATGACATAACATCTAGATTGATAATAAAAATGACAAATAGGGCCAATGATTCATTACAATGATAAAAAGCAGTCACATTTTCAGAGTTACGGTTGAAAGAAAGTGAGGATAATTTCTTTTGTTGCAAAACTTTATTTTTATAAAAAATAAAAATAAAAATCAGATGATGAAACAACAATAGTTCCAAATATCAGAATTCTTGGAAACTAGTCAGAATTTTCAGATGAAAGCCTGAATTTTGACTTCATGGGAAGAACTCTGGCTTTGATCTCAGTATTTTGATTTGAATCCAAGAATTCTGACTTGAGTGTCAGAATTCTGCCTTTTAGGAACGGTGACTTTCATCCACCCATCCACTCCCACTGACTTGCAGTTTTTCTTTCAATAACTTCATTTGGGTTGTTTTTCAGAAAATCATGTACGGGGTTCTCTTTTTCTCTGATTCACGAGTGCTGCTTTGCCATTGTCTTCTGATATACAATCCAAAAAACAGTACTACCCCAAAAAAATGTAAAAACAGAAAAAAACTTAAAAAAAACAAAAAGAAAAAGAACTCCCACGCACTGTGGCTTGACGTGGCGGCTTGACTGCTTGTGTGGACATGGGCACTGTCCATGCTGACTTCATGGGAAGAAATCTGGCTTTGATCTCAGTATTTTGATTTGAATCCAAGAGCTCTGCCTTTGATGTCAGAATTCTGCCTTTTAGGAATGGTGACTTTCATCCACCCATCCACTCCCACTGACTTGCAGTTTTTCTTTCAATAACTTCATTTGGGTTGTTTTTCAGAAAATCATGTACGGGGTTCTCTTTTTCTCTGATTCACTAGTGCTGCTTTGACATTGTCTTCTGATATACAATCCAAAAAACAGTACTACCCAAAAAAAATGTAAAAACAGAAAAAAACTTAAAAAAAAAAAAAAAAAAAAAGAAAAAGAACTCCCACGCACTGTGGCTTGACGTGGCGGCTTGACTGCTTGTGCATTCGCTGGCACTGTCCATGCTGACTTCATGGGAAGAAATCTGGCTTTGATCTCAGTATTTTGATGTGAATCCAAGAGCTCTGCCTTTGATGTCAGAATTCTGCCTTTTCGTAATAGTGACTTTCATCTCAGGTCGTTGGTTTTAATCTCAGGATATTGTCTGTAATCTTAGTGTCCTGATGGAAATCTGGGGATTTTTTCTTTGATTTTAGAATCCTGATTTTAATCTGGGGACGTTGATTTGATCTTACAATTGTGGCTTTCTTCCCAGAATTCTGACTGTATCCTCATAATGCTGACTTTAACCCCGAAGACACACTTAAATGAGCCATTTGTCACCTCTGTCTTCGCTTACGGTCATACCACCCTGAGCGCACCCGATCTCGTCTGATCTCGGAAGCTAAGCAGGGTCGGGCCTGGTTAGTACTTGGATGGGAGACCGCCTGGGAATACCAGGTGCTGTAAGCTTTTCTTCTTATCCACAGCAGAGGGTGCTGCTCCTGCAACACATTTTCAACTCAGTCCAATTCAAATAGCTGTATTGGCGTGGACGTAGGGAATTCATTGCCAGAGCATGTCATAAAAGTCATGACATAACATCTAGATTGATAATAAAAATGACAAATAGGGCCAATGATTCATTACAATGATAAAAAGCAGTCACATTTTCAGAGTTACGGTTGAAAGAAAGTGAGGATAATTTCTTTTGTTGCAAAACTTTATTTTTATAAAAAATAAAAATAAAAATCAGATGATGAAACAACAATAGTTCCAAATATCAGAATTCTTGGAAACTAGTCAGAATTTTCAGATGAAAGCCTGAATTTTGACTTCATGGGAAGAACTCTGGCTTTGATCTCAGTATTTTGATTTGAATCCAAGAATTCTGACTTGAGTGTCAGAATTCTGCCTTTTAGGAACGGTGACTTTCATCCACCCATCCACTCCCACTGACTTGCAGTTTTTCTTTCAATAACTTCATTTGGGTTGTTTTTCAGAAAATCATGTACGGGGTTCTCTTTTTCTCTGATTCACGAGTGCTGCTTTGCCATTGTCTTCTGATATACAATCCAAAAAACAGTACTACCCCAAAAAAAATGTAAAAACAGAAAAAAACTTAAAAAAAACAAAAAGAAAAAGAACTCCCACGCACTGTGGCTTGACGTGGCGGCTTGACTGCTTGTGTGGACATGGGCACTGTCCATGCTGACTTCATGGGAAGAAATCTGGCTTTGATCTCAGTATTTTGATTTGAATCCAAGAGCTCTGCCTTTGATGTCAGAATTCTGCCTTTTAGGAATGGTGACTTTCATCCACCCATCCACTCCCACTGACTTGCAGTTTTTCTTTCAATAACTTCATTTGGGTTGTTTTTCAGAAAATCATGTACGGGGTTCTCTTTTTCTCTGATTCACTAGTGCTGCTTTGACATTGTCTTCTGATATACAATCCAAAAAACAGTACTACCCAAAAAAAATGTAAAAACAGAAAAAAACTTAAAAAAAAAAAAAAAAAAAAAGAAAAAGAACTCCCACGCACTGTGGCTTGACGTGGCGGCTTGACTGCTTGTGCATTCGCTGGCACTGTCCATGCTGACTTCATGGGAAGAAATCTGGCTTTGATCTCAGTATTTTGATGTGAATCCAAGAGCTCTGCCTTTGATGTCAGAATTCTGCCTTTTCGTAATAGTGACTTTCATCTCAGGTTGTTGGTTTTAATCTCAGGATATTGTCTGTAATCTTAGTGTCCTGATGGAAATCTGGGGATTTTTTCTTTGATTTTAGAATCCTGATTTTAATCTGGGGACGTTGATTTGATCTTACAATTGTGGCTTTCTTCCCAGAATTCTGACTGTATCCTCATAATGCTGACTTTAACCCCGAAGACACACTTAAATGAGCCATTTGTCACCTCTGTCTTCGCTTACGGTCATACCACCCTGAGCGCACCCGATCTCGTCTGATCTCGGAAGCTAAGCAGGGTCGGGCCTGGTTAGTACTTGGATGGGAGACCGCCTGGGAATACCAGGTGCTGTAAGCTTTTCTTCTTATCCACAGCAGAGGGTGCTGCTCCTGCAACACATTTTCAACTCAGTCCAATTCAAATAGCTGTATTGGCGTGGACGTAGGGAATTCATTGCCAGAGCATGTCATAAAAGTCATGACATAACATCTAGATTGATAATAAAAATGACAAATAGGGCCAATGATTCATTACAATGATAAAAAGCAGTCACATTTTCAGAGTTACGGTTGAAAGAAAGTGAGGATAATTTCTTTTGTTGCAAAACTTTATTTTTATAAAAAATAAAAATAAAAATCAGATGATGAAACAACAATAGTTCCAAATATCAGAATTCTTGGAAACTAGTCAGAATTTTCAGATGAAAGCCTGAATTTTGACTTCATGGGAAGAACTCTGGCTTTGATCTCAGTATTTTGATTTGAATCCAAGAATTCTGACTTGAGTGTCAGAATTCTGCCTTTTAGGAACGGTGACTTTCATCCACCCATCCACTCCCACTGACTTGCAGTTTTTCTTTCAATAACTTCATTTGGGTTGTTTTTCAGAAAATCATGTACGGGGTTCTCTTTTTCTCTGATTCACGAGTGCTGCTTTGCCATTGTCTTCTGATATACAATCCAAAAAACAGTACTACCCCAAAAAAATGTAAAAACAGAAAAAAACTTAAAAAAAACAAAAAGAAAAAGAACTCCCACGCACTGTGGCTTGACGTGGCGGCTTGACTGCTTGTGTGGACATGGGCACTGTCCATGCTGACTTCATGGGAAGAAATCTGGCTTTGATCTCAGTATTTTGATTTGAATCCAAGAGCTCTGCCTTTGATGTCAGAATTCTGCCTTTTAGGAATGGTGACTTTCATCCACCCATCCACTCCCACTGACTTGCAGTTTTTCTTTCAATAACTTCATTTGGGTTGTTTTTCAGAAAATCATGTACGGGGTTCTCTTTTTCTCTGATTCACTAGTGCTGCTTTGACATTGTCTTCTGATATACAATCCAAAAAACAGTACTACCCAAAAAAAATGTAAAAACAGAAAAAAACTTAAAAAAAAAAAAAAAAAAAAAAGAAAAAGAACTCCCACGCACTGTGGCTTGACGTGGCGGCTTGACTGCTTGTGCATTCGCTGGCACTGTCCATGCTGACTTCATGGGAAGAAATCTGGCTTTGATCTCAGTATTTTGATGTGAATCCAAGAGCTCTGCCTTTGATGTCAGAATTCTGCCTTTTCGTAATAGTGACTTTCATCTCAGGTTGTTGGTTTTAATCTCAGGATATTGTCTGTAATCTTAGTGTCCTGATGGAAATCTGGGGATTTTTTCTTTGATTTTAGAATCCTGATTTTAATCTGGGGACGTTGATTTGATCTTACAATTGTGGCTTTCTTCCCAGAATTCTGACTGTATCCTCATAATGCTGACTTTAACCCCGAAGACACACTTAAATGAGCCATTTGTCACCTCTGTCTTCGCTTACGGTCATACCACCCTGAGCGCACCCGATCTCGTCTGATCTCGGAAGCTAAGCAGGGTCGGGCCTGGTTAGTACTTGGATGGGAGACCGCCTGGGAATACCAGGTGCTGTAAGCTTTTCTTCTTATCCACAGCAGAGGGTGCTGCTCCTGCAACACATTTTCAACTCAGTCCAATTCAAATAGCTGTATTGGCGTGGACGTAGGGAATTCATTGCCAGAGCATGTCATAAAAGTCATGACATAACATCTAGATTGACAATAAAAATGACAAATAGGGCCAATGATTCATTACAATGATAAAAAGCAGTCACATTTTCAGAGTTACGGTTGAAAGAAAGTGAGGATAATTTCTTTTGTTGCAAAACTTTATTTTTATAAAAAATAAAAATAAAAATCAGATGATGAAACAACAATAGTTCCAAATATCAGAATTCTTGGAAACTAGTCAGAATTTTCAGATGAAAGCCTGAATTTTGACTTCATGGGAAGAACTCTGGCTTTGATCTCAGTATTTTGATTTGAATCCAAGAATTCTGACTTGAGTGTCAGAATTCTGCCTTTTAGGAACGGTGACTTTCATCCACCCATCCACTCCCACTGACTTGCAGTTTTTCTTTCAATAACTTCATTTGGGTTGTTTTTCAGAAAATCATGTACGGGGTTCTCTTTTTCTCTGATTCACGAGTGCTGCTTTGCCATTGTCTTCTGATATACAATCCAAAAAACAGTACTACCCCAAAAAAATGTAAAAACAGAAAAAAACTTAAAAAAAACAAAAAGAAAAAGAACTCCCACGCACTGTGGCTTGACGTGGCGGCTTGACTGCTTGTGTGGACATGGGCACTGTCCATGCTGACTTCATGGGAAGAAATCTGGCTTTGATCTCAGTATTTTGATTTGAATCCAAGAGCTCTGCCTTTGATGTCAGAATTCTGCCTTTTAGGAATGGTGACTTTCATCCACCCATCCACTCCCACTGACTTGC
Organism: Cetoscarus ocellatus; assembly: GCA_037902135.1. Taxonomy (NCBI): domain Eukaryota; kingdom Metazoa; phylum Chordata; class Actinopteri; order Labriformes; family Labridae; genus Cetoscarus; species Cetoscarus ocellatus. The sequence continues at coordinate 20,616 of JBAMNC010002212.1, read as the reverse complement.
AGTTTTTCTTTCAATAACTTCATTTGGGTTGTTTTTCAGAAAATCATGTACGGGGTTCTCTTTTTCTCTGATTCACTAGTGCTGCTTTGACATTGTCTTCTGATATACAATCCAAAAAACAGTACTACCCAAAAAAAATGTAAAAACAGAAAAAAACTTAAAAAAAAAAAAAAAAAAAAAGAAAAAGAACTCCCACGCACTGTGGCTTGACGTGGCGGCTTGACTGCTTGTGCATTCGCTGGCACTGTCCATGCTGACTTCATGGGAAGAAATCTGGCTTTGATCTCAGTATTTTGATGTGAATCCAAGAGCTCTGCCTTTGATGTCAGAATTCTGCCTTTTCGTAATAGTGACTTTCATCTCAGGTTGTTGGTTTTAATCTCAGGATATTGTCTGTAATCTTAGTGTCCTGATGGAAATCTGGGGATTTTTTCTTTGATTTTAGAATCCTGATTTTAATCTGGGGACGTTGATTTGATCTTACAATTGTGGCTTTCTTCCCAGAATTCTGACTGTATCCTCATAATGCTGACTTTAACCCCGAAGACACACTTAAATGAGCCATTTGTCACCTCTGTCTTCGCTTACGGTCATACCACCCTGAGCGCACCCGATCTCGTCTGATCTCGGAAGCTAAGCAGGGTCGGGCCTGGTTAGTACTTGGATGGGAGACCGCCTGGGAATACCAGGTGCTGTAAGCTTTTCTTCTTATCCACAGCAGAGGGTGCTGCTCCTGCAACACATTTTCAACTCAGTCCAATTCAAATAGCTGTATTGGCGTGGACGTAGGGAATTCATTGCCAGAGCATGTCATAAAAGTCATGACATAACATCTAGATTGATAATAAAAATGACAAATAGGGCCAATGATTCATTACAATGATAAAAAGCAGTCACATTTTCAGAGTTACGGTTGAAAGAAAGTGAGGATAATTTCTTTTGTTGCAAAACTTTATTTTTATAAAAAATAAAAATAAAAATCAGATGATGAAACAACAATAGTTCCAAATATCAGAATTCTTGGAAACTAGTCAGAATTTTCAGATGAAAGCCTGAATTTTGACTTCATGGGAAGAACTCTGGCTTTGATCTCAGTATTTTGATTTGAATCCAAGAATTCTGACTTGAGTGTCAGAATTCTGCCTTTTAGGAACGGTGACTTTCATCCACCCATCCACTCCCACTGACTTGCAGTTTTTCTTTCAATAACTTCATTTGGGTTGTTTTTCAGAAAATCATGTACGGGGTTCTCTTTTTCTCTGATTCACGAGTGCTGCTTTGCCATTGTCTTCTGATATACAATCCAAAAAACAGTACTACCCCAAAAAAATGTAAAAACAGAAAAAAACTTAAAAAAAACAAAAAGAAAAAGAACTCCCACGCACTGTGGCTTGACGTGGCGGCTTGACTGCTTGTGTGGACATGGGCACTGTCCATGCTGACTTCATGGGAAGAAATCTGGCTTTGATCTCAGTATTTTGATTTGAATCCAAGAGCTCTGCCTTTGATGTCAGAATTCTGCCTTTTAGGAATGGTGACTTTCATCCACCCATCCACTCCCACTGACTTGCAGTTTTTCTTTCAATAACTTCATTTGGGTTGTTTTTCAGAAAATCATGTACGGGGTTCTCTTTTTCTCTGATTCACTAGTGCTGCTTTGACATTGTCTTCTGATATACAATCCAAAAAACAGTACTACCCAAAAAAAATGTAAAAACAGAAAAAAACTTAAAAAAAAAAAAAAAAAAAAAGAAAAAGAACTCCCACGCACTGTGGCTTGACGTGGCGGCTTGACTGCTTGTGCATTCGCTGGCACTGTCCATGCTGACTTCATGGGAAGAAATCTGGCTTTGATCTCAGTATTTTGATGTGAATCCAAGAGCTCTGCCTTTGATGTCAGAATTCTGCCTTTTCGTAATAGTGACTTTCATCTCAGGTTGTTGGTTTTAATCTCAGGATATTGTCTGTAATCTTAGTGTCCTGATGGAAATCTGGGGATTTTTTCTTTGATTTTAGAATCCTGATTTTAATCTGGGGACGTTGATTTGATCTTACAATTGTGGCTTTCTTCCCAGAATTCTGACTGTATCCTCATAATGCTGACTTTAACCCCGAAGACACACTTAAATGAGCCATTTGTCACCTCTGTCTTCGCTTACGGTCATACCACCCTGAGCGCACCCGATCTCGTCTGATCTCGGAAGCTAAGCAGGGTCGGGCCTGGTTAGTACTTGGATGGGAGACCGCCTGGGAATACCAGGTGCTGTAAGCTTTTCTTCTTATCCACAGCAGAGGGTGCTGCTCCTGCAACACATTTTCAACTCAGTCCAATTCAAATAGCTGTATTGGCGTGGACGTAGGGAATTCATTGCCAGAGCATGTCATAAAAGTCATGACATAACATCTAGATTGATAATAAAAATGACAAATAGGGCCAATGATTCATTACAATGATAAAAAGCAGTCACATTTTCAGAGTTACGGTTGAAAGAAAGTGAGGATAATTTCTTTTGTTGCAAAACTTTATTTTTATAAAAAATAAAAATAAAAATCAGATGATGAAACAACAATAGTTCCAAATATCAGAATTCTTGGAAACTAGTCAGAATTTTCAGATGAAAGCCTGAATTTTGACTTCATGGGAAGAACTCTGGCTTTGATCTCAGTATTTTGATTTGAATCCAAGAATTCTGACTTGAGTGTCAGAATTCTGCCTTTTAGGAACGGTGACTTTCATCCACCCATCCACTCCCACTGACTTGCAGTTTTTCTTTCAATAACTTCATTTGGGTTGTTTTTCAGAAAATCATGTACGGGGTTCTCTTTTTCTCTGATTCACGAGTGCTGCTTTGCCATTGTCTTCTGATATACAATCCAAAAAACAGTACTACCCCAAAAAAATGTAAAAACAGAAAAAAACTTAAAAAAAACAAAAAGAAAAAGAACTCCCACGCACTGTGGCTTGACGTGGCGGCTTGACTGCTTGTGTGGACATGGGCACTGTCCATGCTGACTTCATGGGAAGAAATCTGGCTTTGATCTCAGTATTTTGATTTGAATCCAAGAGCTCTGCCTTTGATGTCAGAATTCTGCCTTTTAGGAATGGTGACTTTCATCCACCCATCCACTCCCACTGACTTGCAGTTTTTCTTTCAATAACTTCATTTGGGTTGTTTTTCAGAAAATCATGTACGGGGTTCTCTTTTTCTCTGATTCACTAGTGCTGCTTTGACATTGTCTTCTGATATACAATCCAAAAAACAGTACTACCCAAAAAAAATGTAAAAACAGAAAAAAACTTAAAAAAAAAAAAAAAAAAAAAGAAAAAGAACTCCCACGCACTGTGGCTTGACGTGGCGGCTTGACTGCTTGTGCATTCGCTGGCACTGTCCATGCTGACTTCATGGGAAGAAATCTGGCTTTGATCTCAGTATTTTGATGTGAATCCAAGAGCTCTGCCTTTGATGTCAGAATTCTGCCTTTTCGTAATAGTGACTTTCATCTCAGGTTGTTGGTTTTAATCTCAGGATATTGTCTGTAATCTTAGTGTCCTGATGGAAATCTGGGGATTTTTTCTTTGATTTTAGAATCCTGATTTTAATCTGGGGACGTTGATTTGATCTTACAATTGTGGCTTTCTTCCCAGAATTCTGACTGTATCCTCATAATGCTGACTTTAACCCCGAAGACACACTTAAATGAGCCATTTGTCACCTCTGTCTTCGCTTACGGTCATACCACCCTGAGCGCACCCGATCTCGTCTGATCTCGGAAGCTAAGCAGGGTCGGGCCTGGTTAGTACTTGGATGGGAGACCGCCTGGGAATACCAGGTGCTGTAAGCTTTTCTTCTTATCCACAGCAGAGGGTGCTGCTCCTGCAACACATTTTCAACTCAGTCCAATTCAAATAGCTGTATTGGCGTGGACGTAGGGAATTCATTGCCAGAGCATGTCATAAAAGTCATGACATAACATCTAGATTGATAATAAAAATGACAAATAGGGCCAATGATTCATTACAATGATAAAAAGCAGTCACATTTTCAGAGTTACGGTTGAAAGAAAGTGAGGATAATTTCTTTTGTTGCAAAACTTTATTTTTATAAAAAATAAAAATAAAAATCAGATGATGAAACAACAATAGTTCCAAATATCAGAATTCTTGGAAACTAGTCAGAATTTTCAGATGAAAGCCTGAATTTTGACTTCATGGGAAGAACTCTGGCTTTGATCTCAGTATTTTGATTTGAATCCAAGAATTCTGACTTGAGTGTCAGAATTCTGCCTTTTAGGAACGGTGACTTTCATCCACCCATCCACTCCCACTGACTTGCAGTTTTTCTTTCAATAACTTCATTTGGGTTGTTTTTCAGAAAATCATGTACGGGGTTCTCTTTTTCTCTGATTCACGAGTGCTGCTTTGCCATTGTCTTCTGATATACAATCCAAAAAACAGTACTACCCCAAAAAAATGTAAAAACAGAAAAAAACTTAAAAAAAACAAAAAGAAAAAGAACTCCCACGCACTGTGGCTTGACGTGGCGGCTTGACTGCTTGTGTGGACATGGGCACTGTCCATGCTGACTTCATGGGAAGAAATCTGGCTTTGATCTCAGTATTTTGATTTGAATCCAAGAGCTCTGCCTTTGATGTCAGAATTCTGCCTTTTAGGAATGGTGACTTTCATCCACCCATCCACTCCCACTGACTTGCAGTTTTTCTTTCAATAACTTCATTTGGGTTGTTTTTCAGAAAATCATGTACGGGGTTCTCTTTTTCTCTGATTCACTAGTGCTGCTTTGACATTGTCTTCTGATATACAATCCAAAAAACAGTACTACCCAAAAAAAATGTAAAAACAGAAAAAAACTTAAAAAAAAAAAAAAAAAGAAAGAAAAAGAACTCCCACGCACTGTGGCTTGACGTGGCGGCTTGACTGCTTGTGCATTCGCTGGCACTGTCCATGCTGACTTCATGGAAGAAATCTGGCTTTGATCTCAGTATTTTGATGTGAATCCAAGAGCTCTGCCTTTGATGTCAGAATTCTGCCTTTTCGTAATAGTGACTTTCATCTCAGGTCGTTGGTTTTAATCTCAGGATATTGTCTGTAATCTTAGTGTCCTGATGGAAATCTGGGGATTTTTTCTTTGATTTTAGAATCCTGATTTTAATCTGGGGACGTTGATTTGATCTTACAATTGTGGCATTCTTCCCAGAATTCTGACTGTATCCTCATAATGCTGACTTTAACCCCGAAGACACACTTAAATGAGCCATTTGTCACCTCTGTCTTCGCTTACGGTCATACCACCCTGAGCGCGCCCGATCTCGTCTGATCTCGGAAGCTAAGCAGGGTCGGGCCTGGTTAGTACTTGGATGGGAGACCGCCTGGGAATACCAGGTGCTGTAAGCTTTTCTTCTTATCCACAGCAGAGGGTGCTGCTCCTGCAACACATTTTCAACTCAGTCCAATTCAAATAGCTGTATTGGCGTGGACGTAGGGAATTCATTGCCAGAGCATGTCATAAAAGTCATGACATAACATCTAGATTGATAATAAAAATGACAAATAGGGCCAATGATTCATTACAATGATAAAAAGCAGTCACATTTTCAGAGTTACGGTTGAAAGAAAGTGAGGATAATTTCTTTTGTTGCAAAACTTTATTTTTATAAAAAATAAAAATAAAAATCAGATGATGAAACAACAATAGTTCCAAATATCAGAATTCTTGGAAACTAGTCAGAATTTTCAGATGAAAGCCTGAATTTTGACTTCATGGGAAGAACTCTGGCTTTGATCTCAGTATTTTGATTTGAATCCAAGAATTCTGACTTGAGTGTCAGAATTCTGCCTTTTAGGAACGGTGACTTTCATCCACCCATCCACTCCCACTGACTTGCAGTTTTTCTTTCAATAACTTCATTTGGGTTGTTTTTCAGAAAATCATGTACGGGGTTCTCTTTTTCTCTGATTCACGAGTGCTGCTTTGCCATTGTCTTCTGATATACAATCCAAAAAACAGTACTACCCCAAAAAAATGTAAAAACAGAAAAAAACTTAAAAAAAACAAAAAGAAAAAGAACTCCCACGCACTGTGGCTTGACGTGGCGGCTTGACTGCTTGTGTGGACATGGGCACTGTCCATGCTGACTTCATGGGAAGAAATCTGGCTTTGATCTCAGTATTTTGATTTGAATCCAAGAGCTCTGCCTTTGATGTCAGAATTCTGCCTTTTAGGAATGGTGACTTTCATCCACCCATCCACTCCCACTGACTTGCAGTTTTTCTTTCAATAACTTCATTTGGGTTGTTTTTCAGAAAATCATGTACGGGGTTCTCTTTTTCTCTGATTCACTTAGTGCTGCTTTGACATTGTCTTCTGATATACAATCCAAAAAACAGTACTACCCAAAAAAAATGTAAAAACAGAAAAAAACTTAAAAAAAAAAAAAAAAAAAAAGAAAAAGAACTCCCACGCACTGTGGCTTGACGTGGCGGCTTGACTGCTTGTGCATTCGCTGGCACTGTCCATGCTGACTTCATGGGAAGAAATCTGGCTTTGATCTCAGTATTTTGATGTGAATCCAAGAGCTCTGCCTTTGATGTCAGAATTCTGCCTTTTCGTAATAGTGACTTTCATCTCAGGTTGTTGGTTTTAATCTCAGGATATTGTCTGTAATCTTAGTGTCCTGATGGAAATCTGGGGATTTTTTCTTTGATTTTAGAATCCTGATTTTAATCTGGGGACGTTGATTTGATCTTACAATTGTGGCTTTCTTCCCAGAATTCTGACTGTATCCTCATAATGCTGACTTTAACCCCGAAGACACACTTAAATGAGCCATTTGTCACCTCTGTCTTCGCTTACGGTCATACCACCCTGAGCACTCACACCTGTGGACAATCAGGAGAGCAGAGGCAGAAGCACCAGAGAGAGCAGTTTTTTTCCCTAAAGGTTTTTTTGGGTGTTTTTTATCCTGCTTTAACAGTTTTTTCTATTCTTTTTTTGAGTGATTTGCGCCCCCAGCAGTGCATTACACTGCTTGGGGGTAGATTTTGTTTCTACTCCCTTTTTCCCTCATTTGAGAGGTGTTTTTTTGTTCTGCCTAATGGCAAGCAGCAGAGTTGATACAATGAAGATGGCTGACCCGAGGACCTTTGAGAAGACGCTAACTGTTCTGGTAGAGTTGAACGGAGATGAGGAGATCACCACCATGGATCTCCTCAAAGAAATCAAGAAAGAGTGTGGGAGAGTGGATGGCTGCAGAAAAAGAGAAGGGAAGAAGTTTGAGATAACAATGGCTCAAGAAGATGGGAAAAAGAAACTACTCGACGGACTTAAAATCAAGAACACATCTGTGCTGGCAAGGGACATAAACAACAACGAAATGACAGTTTCTTTTTTAAACCTTCCAGTTTATATATTAGACGAAGACATCCTGAATAAACTGCAGAGCTGGGGTGTCGAGGCCCTCTCCCCCATAAAGAGACGGATGTGGCCAGGTACTGATGTGGCCGATGGAACAAGGTTCCTGAGGGTGAAGTTTGGGGAGCAGGTCCGCTCCCTCCCTTACTCCACCAAATTTGAGACGGCGGAGGGCTTTGAGTACTTTCGGGTCATCCATGACCGACAGGAGAGGGTCTGCAGACTGTGCATCCAACCGGGACACATCTTGAAAGACTGTCCCAGTTTTAAGTGCCATAGATGTGGAAGACAAGGACATTATGCAAGAGAATGTACCCAGTGCAAAACCTGCGGGGAAGAAGGGAGCAACTGCAAATGCGGGGAGGTTGTCGAGGTGAGGGCTGACCAGGACGGAGAGAGGAGGAGAGAAACACAAGAGACTGAAGGAAGAGGGAAACAAGATGGAGGACAAGTGGAGCCAAAAGAGGCTGAAATGGTGGTCGACCTGGAGGAGAACAGAGAGCAGGCTGCTGAGATGGTGGAGAAGAAGAGGCAGACTGAGGCTCCAGGGGAGGATTCAGAGGATCCAGGGCCCCACTGCCAAGAGGAGAAAGGAGGAGAGGAGTCTCTGAGGGAAGGAGGAAAAGAGACAACTGTGGACAGAGGTGAGGACAATGGAGGGAGCAGCAACAATGCTGACATGGACATAGAGGAAGGAGTGGGGAATGATAGTGAGGATACAGGGGAGTCAGGAGAGGACAATGAGAGCATGGAGGAGATGGTCAAAAATAGAAAAAGACCCAGAGGGAGGAGGGAGAAAGCAAAAGGGAAATTTAAAAAAGTTTAAAATGTCTGATTAAATAATTAAGTTCATTTCTCTTTTTATTTTTTAAATGGTTTCTATTATTTCATTTAACTGTAATGGCTTAAGGAGTTATAGCCGCAGGCAGCTTTTTTTTTCTAATAGTGCTGCTGAGTTAATTTGTATTCAAGAAACCCACTGGGACAGTGTGTGTGAGAGAGAGGTGAGGAAAGAGTGGATGGGAGATGTGTATGTGAACAATGGGACTACTAAATCTAGAGGGGTGGGTATTTTGGTACGAAAGGGAGTGATTGAAGATGTGAATGTGTGTGAGAATGATGGTGAGGGGAGGATACTGGGGATAGAGTTTAAATATAAAGGGAAAAAATATAAATTGATTAATATATATGCTCCTAATGAAGAGAAGGATAGAAAAATCTTCTTTGAAAAATTAGGAGGTATGTGTCAGAGTGAGTGTGTGATTGTGGGTGATTTTAATGTGTGGTGTGAGAGGATTGATGCGGGTGAGAGGGCAGCCTTTAGGAGTGATTCATCCAGGGCTGCCCTGCAGAAAGTGATGAGTGTGAATGGACTGAGTGATGTGTGGAGAGAGAGGAATCCCAGTTCAGCAGAATTTACACGAGTGCAGGAGGTCGGAGAGACCCTAAGAAAAAGTAGGATAGATTTAATTTTGTGCACTAAAAACTTATCTGATCATATAAGTAGAATTGTTTTTCGTCCTACTGTGATTAGCGACCACAAAATAGTTTGTTTTCATTTTGGGAATTTTTGCACAAATAAGGGTGGGGGTGTGTGGTGTCTTAATGCCACTTTACTGAAAAATGAAGAATATAAAGTAATGATGAGAGAGTGTATTAAAACAAGAATGAATGAACAAATCCTTGATGGGAATATTGACCTATGGTGGGAAAATCTGAAAATAGAAATAAAGAATAAAAGCATTCAATTTAGCAGGAAAATAAACAAAAAGGAGAGAGGGGAAGAAATAAAGTTAAGAAAACTCTTAAAGAGAGAAGAGGAGTTAATAGATAAAGATAGAGGGAGAGTTTTAGATCATTACCTAAAATATAAGGAAGAACTAAGGAAAATAGAACAAAAAAAATGTATGGGTGCAATTGTCAGAAGCAGAGCAAAAAACATAATAGATGGGGAGAAATGCAATAACTTCTTCTTAGGGCTGGAAAAAACAAAACAGAAAAAGAATTATATAGAACAGCTAGAGGGTAAGAATGGTGAAAAGATAGATGATCTAGTAGGTATTGCGGAAAGAGTAGAAGAATTTTATAGCAACTTGTATAGAAAAGAAACAATTAATGAGGAACAAATAGATGAAACCCTTAAACTATTAATCAATAAAATAGATAATAAAGGTAAGAAAATGTGTGATGAAGATATAGAAGAAGGAGAAATAGAAAATGCCATCATGAGCCTGAACAGACATAAAAGTCCAGGCATTGATGGGCTAATTAGTGAATTTTATGTAGAGTTTAAAGATTATATGATACCTATTTTAGTTAAACTATATAAACATTTAGAGATTAAGGATATAATGCCTCATAATATAACAATGGGCTTAATAAGTATTGTTTTTAAAAAAGGGAGTAAAGACAAACTAGAAAACTACAGACCTTTAACAATGTTGAACAATGATTATAAAATATTGACTAAGATCTTGGCAAACAGGATCAAAAAAGTAATAAAACAAGTAGTCACAAGTACACAGGCCTACAGTATTCCAGGAAGGGACATATCAGACATCATATATAATATTCGAGACACAATAGAATACATGAAGGAGAAAGAAAATGGAATTATAATAAGCCTCGATTTAAATAAAGCCTTTGATAGAGTTAACCACACATACTTGTTCAAAGTACTAGAAAAATTTGGATTTGGGAATCGCATACGAGAATGGATCAAAAGACTATATAACAATGCATACAGCTGCGTAAAAGTTAATGGTATAACAACTAATTCCTTCAAATTGGAAAGGTCTGTCAGACAGGGATGTCCACTGTCAGCTCTTTTATATTCCCTGTCAGCAGAGCCTTTAGCCGTACTGCTACATTCAAATAGTGCTATTAAAGGTATAGAGCTGCCAACAGGTAAGAAAAGTTTAATTTACCAATATGCTGATGACACCACTATTACAATAAAAAATAAGGCCAGTTTATTAGAAAGTATTAAAATGTTGGAAAGATATGAATGTATATCTGGGGCTAAACTAAACATAGAAAAATCGGAAATAATGTATATAGGAATTGCTGAGGAGGAAAAAATAGATATAGGATTAAAGGAGGAAAAACAGTATTTGAAAATACTGGGTATTAATTTAGGTATAGCAAGCAAAGAAGGTAGGAATAAAATGTATGAACGATTATTGAGTGATGTCAAAAAGAAACTGTGTTTCTGGAGACTAAGACAGTTAAAAATAAGAGGTAAAGTAATAGTGATTAATAGTCTCATTATGAGCAAGTTTTTGTATGTTGTGACAGTGCTAGATATTCCAGAAACAGTAATAAAAAGTATTAATACAATTATAAATGACTTCCTTTGGGAAGGGAAAGGAGTGAGAATAGCTAAAGAGGTCTTAGAAAACGAATACAAAGATGGAGGATTAAAATTAATAAACATTGTAAAAAAGAAGGAAGCTCTAAGAATAAAAACAATGTTAAAGTATCTAAAAGATAGTGATGACCATGTATGGAAAATCTTTTTGCAAGATGCAATAAATAAGTGTGGTAAATGTGGGGATAGTGGGATCTTCATGCAGATGAAGAAAGAAATGTTAAATGGAATCCCAGAATACTATAAAGAAGTGTTGGAAGATTGGGGTAAGTTTATAGACAGGATTCACTTTGACTGTACCAATGTTGAGCAAATCTGGGAACAACCAATATTCTTAAACCCAAAAATAAAACATAATAACACAACTTTGTTCAACAGGAGTTTATGGGATGCAGGGATTAGGAAAATAAAAGATATAGTTTATGAATTCCTTCCTGGTTTTTTAAGAAGTCAAGTGTTTATTGATGAGATAAACGAAAAAGGAGGAGAGATGACACCAAAAACAGCAGAAGAAATAATGAGTAAGATAAAAGAAGGAATGCCAAAATACTGGAAAGACTTCATCGAGAAGGCTGAGAGAAGAGGAATGAGGAACAAAGTGGAAATGTATGTTGGGGAAAATGATAGACGTGTGAATATAAAAAACATTAAAACAAAGACTGTGTATGCATGCTTGAGTAATAAAACTATACGAAGACCTGCTGCAGAAAAAGTTTGGGAAAAAATTAGACCGAATTTAAATGTTGAAAAAATATGGAAAAATCTGAGGGTAAAGTATAATAGTATTGAGTGTGAGAACTTTGATTATTTTTTCAGACATAATAGAATTTTCAATAATTTAATCATTAGTAAATTTGATAGAACCAAAAGCAATATTTGTGATGTATGTAAAAAAGGAGTGGAAAACTTTACACATGAATTCCTTGAATGTATAGAACTAAAAAGTTATATTCATAAAATAAAGGAAATTATTTATAGGTGCTGGACGATGGAAGATCTAAAACAAATAGATTGGGTGGATCTATGGTTGTTTGGTTATAATGGGAAAAATAAAAAATGTAATGTGAACTTGTTAAATTATGTACTAAGCCACGCAAGATATGCGGTGAAGCTTAGAAGGAACATCGCACATTATGAAAAAAGAAAAATTGATGTGTGGACAGTTTTCAGGGGAACATTTGAAGGAGATGTTAAGTCACTTTATAGAAACATACAGAAAGATGAATTTATTGAAGAATTTGAAACAGGGAGCATGCTTGTGAAGAGAACTGAAAATGGAGTTCTGAGTTTTGAGTATGAATGATTCTGTATAAATATGTTAATGTATTATTTTTTGTGTGAAGATGTTTTGTTTGCAATGTATGTTCTAGGATGTATTATGTTAATGAATGTTTAAGGTGGGAATCCAATGCATAGAGCGTGCCTTATTGTGGTGACATGGAAAAAACATTACTTTTGTTCCTTTAGTGAAAGATTGGACATGTACTTTTGGTTTTTTTTCTGTGAAACTATATGTCTTGTATAAACTGTGTAATTTATTTGTACTTTTGATAATAAAAGACAAAAAAAAAAAAAAGCGCACCCGATCTCGTCTGATCTCGGAAGCTAAGCAGGGTCGGGCCTGGTTAGTACTTGGATGGGAGACCGCCTGGGAATACCAGGTGCTGTAAGCTTTTCTTCTTATCCACAGCAGAGGGTGCTGCTCCTGCAACACATTTTCAACTCAGTCCAATTCAAATAGCTGTATTGGCGTGGACGTAGGGAATTCATTGCCAGAGCATGTCATAAAAGTCATGACATAACATCTAGATTGATAATAAAAATGACAAATAGGGCCAATGATTCATTACAATGATAAAAAGCAGTCACATTTTCAGAGTTACGGTTGAAAGAAAGTGAGGATAATTTCTTTTGTTGCAAAACTTTATTTTTATAAAAAATAAAAATAAAAATCAGATGATGAAACAACAATAGTTCCAAATATCAGAATTCTTGGAAACTAGTCAGAATTTTCAGATGAAAGCCTGAATTTTGACTTCATGGGAAGAACTCTGGCTTTGATCTCAGTATTTTGATTTGAATCCAAGAATTCTGACTTGAGTGTCAGAATTCTGCCTTTTAGGAACGGTGACTTTCATCCACCCATCCACTCCCACTGACTTGCAGTTTTTCTTTCAATAACTTCATTTGGGTTGTTTTTCAGAAAATCATGTACGGGGTTCTCTTTTTCTCTGATTCACGAGTGCTGCTTTGCCATTGTCTTCTGATATACAATCCAAAAAACAGTACTACCCCAAAAAAATGTAAAAACAGAAAAAAACTTAAAAAAAACAAAAAGAAAAAGAACTCCCACGCACTGTGGCTTGACGTGGCGGCTTGACTGCTTGTGTGGACATGGGCACTGTCCATGCTGACTTCATGGGAAGAAATCTGGCTTTGATCTCAGTATTTTGATTTGAATCCAAGAGCTCTGCCTTTGATGTCAGAATTCTGCCTTTTAGGAATGGTGACTTTCATCCACCCATCCACTCCCACTGACTTGCAGTTTTTCTTTCAATAACTTCATTTGGGTTGTTTTTCAGAAAATCATGTACGGGGTTCTCTTTTTCTCTGATTCACTAGTGCTGCTTTGACATTGTCTTCTGATATACAATCCAAAAAACAGTACTACCCAAAAAAAATGTAAAAACAGAAAAAAACTTAAAAAAAAAAAAAAAAAAAAAAAGAAAAAGAACTCCCACGCACTGTGGCTTGACGTGGCGGCTTGACTGCTTGTGCATTCGCTGGCACTGTCCATGCTGACTTCATGGGAAGAAATCTGGCTTTGATCTCAGTATTTTGATGTGAATCCAAGAGCTCTGCCTTTGATGTCAGAATTCTGCCTTTTCGTAATAGTGACTTTCATCTCAGGTTGTTGGTTTTAATCTCAGGATATTGTCTGTAATCTTAGTGTCCTGATGGAAATCTGGGGATTTTTTCTTTGATTTTAGAATCCTGATTTTAATCTGGGGACGTTGATTTGATCTTACAATTGTGGCTTTCTTCCCAGAATTCTGACTGTATCCTCATAATGCTGACTTTAACCCCGAAGACACACTTAAATGAGCCATTTGTCACCTCTGTCTTCGCTTACGGTCATACCACCCTGAGCGCACCCGATCTCGTCTGATCTCGGAAGCTAAGCAGGGTCGGGCCTGGTTAGTACTTGGATGGGAGACCGCCTGGGAATACCAGGTGCTGTAAGCTTTTCTTCTTATCCACAGCAGAGGGTGCTGCTCCTGCAACACATTTTCAACTCAGTCCAATTCAAATAGCTGTATTGGCGTGGACGTAGGGAATTCATTGCCAGAGCATGTCATAAAAGTCATGACATAACATCTAGATTGATAATAAAAATGACAAATAGGGCCAATGATTCATTACAATGATAAAAAGCAGTCACATTTTCAGAGTTACGGTTGAAAGAAAGTGAGGATAATTTCTTTTGTTGCAAAACTTTATTTTTATAAAAAATAAAAATAAAAATCAGATGATGAAACAACAATAGTTCCAAATATCAGAATTCTTGGAAACTAGTCAGAATTTTCAGATGAAAGCCTGAATTTTGACTTCATGGGAAGAACTCTGGCTTTGATCTCAGTATTTTGATTTGAATCCAAGAATTCTGACTTGAGTGTCAGAATTCTGCCTTTTAGGAACGGTGACTTTCATCCACCCATCCACTCCCACTGACTTGCAGTTTTTCTTTCAATAACTTCATTTGGGTTGTTTTTCAGAAAATCATGTACGGGGTTCTCTTTTTCTCTGATTCACGAGTGCTGCTTTGCCATTGTCTTCTGATATACAATCCAAAAAACAGTACTACCCCAAAAAAATGTAAAAACAGAAAAAAACTTAAAAAAAACAAAAAGAAAAAGAACTCCCACGCACTGTGGCTTGACGTGGCGGCTTGACTGCTTGTGTGGACATGGGCACTGTCCATGCTGACTTCATGGGAAGAAATCTGGCTTTGATCTCAGTATTTTGATTTGAATCCAAGAGCTCTGCCTTTGATGTCAGAATTCTGCCTTTTAGGAATGGTGACTTTCATCCACCCATCCACTCCCACTGACTTGCAGTTTTTCTTTCAATAACTTCATTTGGGTTGTTTTTCAGAAAATCATGTACGGGGTTCTCTTTTTCTCTGATTCACTAGTGCTGCTTTGACATTGTCTTCTGATATACAATCCAAAAAACAGTACTACCCAAAAAAAATGTAAAAACAGAAAAAAACTTAAAAAAAAAAAAAAAAAAAAAAGAAAAAGAACTCCCACGCACTGTGGCTTGACGTGGCGGCTTGACTGCTTGTGCATTCGCTGGCACTGTCCATGCTGACTTCATGGGAAGAAATCTGGCTTTGATCTCAGTATTTTGATGTGAATCCAAGAGCTCTGCCTTTGATGTCAGAATTCTGCCTTTTCGTAATAGTGACTTTCATCTCAGGTTGTTGGTTTTAATCTCAGGATATTGTCTGTAATCTTAGTGTCCTGATGGAAATCTGGGGATTTTTTCTTTGATTTTAGAATCCTGATTTTAATCTGGGGACGTTGATTTGATCTTACAATTGTGGCTTTCTTCCCAGAATTCTGACTGTATCCTCATAATGCTGACTTTAACCCCGAAGACACACTTAAATGAGCCATTTGTCACCTCTGTCTTCGCTTACGGTCATACCACCCTGAGCGCACCCGATCTCGTCTGATCTCGGAAGCTAAGCAGGGTCGGGCCTGGTTAGTACTTGGATGGGAGACCGCCTGGGAATACCAGGTGCTGTAAGCTTTTCTTCTTATCCACAGCAGAGGGTGCTGCTCCTGCAACACATTTTCAACTCAGTCCAATTCAAATAGCTGTATTGGCGTGGACGTAGGGAATTCATTGCCAGAGCATGTCATAAAAGTCATGACATAACATCTAGATTGATAATAAAAATGACAAATAGGGCCAATGATTCATTACAATGATAAAAAGCAGTCACATTTTCAGAGTTACGGTTGAAAGAAAGTGAGGATAATTTCTTTTGTTGCAAAACTTTATTTTTATAAAAAATAAAAATAAAAATCAGATGATGAAACAACAATAGTTCCAAATATCAGAATTCTTGGAAACTAGTCAGAATTTTCAGATGAAAGCCTGAATTTTGACTTCATGGGAAGAACTCTGGCTTTGATCTCAGTATTTTGATTTGAATCCAAGAATTCTGACTTGAGTGTCAGAATTCTGCCTTTTAGGAACGGTGACTTTCATCCACCCATCCACTCCCACTGACTTGCAGTTTTTCTTTCAATAACTTCATTTGGGTTGTTTTTCAGAAAATCATGTACGGGGTTCTCTTTTTCTCTGATTCACGAGTGCTGCTTTGCCATTGTCTTCTGATATACAATCCAAAAAACAGTACTACCCCAAAAAAATGTAAAAACAGAAAAAAACTTAAAAAAAACAAAAAGAAAAAGAACTCCCACGCACTGTGGCTTGACGTGGCGGCTTGACTGCTTGTGTGGACATGGGCACTGTCCATGCTGACTTCATGGGAAGAAATCTGGCTTTGATCTCAGTATTTTGATTTGAATCCAAGAGCTCTGCCTTTGATGTCAGAATTCTGCCTTTTAGGAATGGTGACTTTCATCCACCCATCCACTCCCACTGACTTGCAGTTTTTCTTTCAATAACTTCATTTGGGTTGTTTTTCAGAAAATCATGTACGGGGTTCTCTTTTTCTCTGATTCACTTAGTGCTGCTTTGACATTGTCTTCTGATATACAATCCAAAAAACAGTACTACCCAAAAAAAATGTAAAAACAGAAAAAAACTTAAAAAAAAAAAAAAAAAAAAAAGAAAAAGAACTCCCACGCACTGTGGCTTGACGTGGCGGCTTGACTGCTTGTGCATTCGCTGGCACTGTCCATGCTGACTTCATGGGAAGAAATCTGGCTTTGATCTCAGTATTTTGATGTGAATCCAAGAGCTCTGCCTTTGATGTCAGAATTCTGCCTTTTCGTAATAGTGACTTTCATCTCAGGTTGTTGGTTTTAATCTCAGGATATTGTCTGTAATCTTAGTGTCCTGATGGAAATCTGGGGATTTTTTCTTTGATTTTAGAATCCTGATTTTAATCTGGGGACGTTGATTTGATCTTACAATTGTGGCTTTCTTCCCAGAATTCTGACTGTATCCTCATAATGCTGACTTTAACCCCGAAGACACACTTAAATGAGCCATTTGTCACCTCTGTCTTCGCTTACGGTCATACCACCCTGAGCACTCACACCTGTGGACAATCAGGAGAGCAGAGGCAGAAGCACCAGAGAGAGCAGTTTTTTTCCCTAAAGGTTTTTTTGGGTGTTTTTTATCCTGCTTTAACAGTTTTTTCTATTCTTTTTTTGAGTGATTTGCGCCCCCAGCAGTGCATTACACTGCTTGGGGGTAGATTTTGTTTCTACTCCCTTTTTCCCTCATTTGAGAGGTGTTTTTTTGTTCTGCCTAATGGCAAGCAGCAGAGTTGATACAATGAAGATGGCTGACCCGAGGACCTTTGAGAAGACGCTAACTGTTCTGGTAGAGTTGAACGGAGATGAGGAGATCACCACCATGGATCTCCTCAAAGAAATCAAGAAAGAGTGTGGGAGAGTGGATGGCTGCAGAAAAAGAGAAGGGAAGAAGTTTGAGATAACAATGGCTCAAGAAGATGGGAAAAAGAAACTACTCGACGGACTTAAAATCAAGAACACATCTGTGCTGGCAAGGGACATAAACAACAACGAAATGACAGTTTCTTTTTTAAACCTTCCAGTTTATATATTAGACGAAGACATCCTGAATAAACTGCAGAGCTGGGGTGTCGAGGCCCTCTCCCCCATAAAGAGACGGATGTGGCCAGGTACTGATGTGGCCGATGGAACAAGGTTCCTGAGGGTGAAGTTTGGGGAGCAGGTCCGCTCCCTCCCTTACTCCACCAAATTTGAGACGGCGGAGGGCTTTGAGTACTTTCGGGTCATCCATGACCGACAGGAGAGGGTCTGCAGACTGTGCATCCAACCGGGACACATCTTGAAAGACTGTCCCAGTTTTAAGTGCCATAGATGTGGAAGACAAGGACATTATGCAAGAGAATGTACCCAGTGCAAAACCTGCGGGGAAGAAGGGAGCAACTGCAAATGCGGGGAGGTTGTCGAGGTGAGGGCTGACCAGGACGGAGAGAGGAGGAGAGAAACACAAGAGACTGAAGGAAGAGGGAAACAAGATGGAGGACAAGTGGAGCCAAAAGAGGCTGAAATGGTGGTCGACCTGGAGGAGAACAGAGAGCAGGCTGCTGAGATGGTGGAGAAGAAGAGGCAGACTGAGGCTCCAGGGGAGGATTCAGAGGATCCAGGGCCCCACTGCCAAGAGGAGAAAGGAGGAGAGGAGTCTCTGAGGGAAGGAGGAAAAGAGACAACTGTGGACAGAGGTGAGGACAATGGAGGGAGCAGCAACAATGCTGACATGGACATAGAGGAAGGAGTGGGGGAATGATAGTGAGGATACAGGGGAGTCAGGAGAGGACAATGAGAGCATGGAGGAGATGGTCAAAAATAGAAAAAGACCCAGAGGGAGGAGGGAGAAAGCAAAAGGGAAATTTAAAAAAGTTTAAAATGTCTGATTAAATAATTAAGTTCATTTCTCTTTTTATTTTTTAAATGGTTTCTATTATTTCATTTAACTGTAATGGCTTAAGGAGTTATAGCCGCAGGCAGCTTTTTTTTTCTAATAGTGCTGCTGAGTTAATTTGTATTCAAGAAACCCACTGGGACAGTGTGTGTGAGAGAGAGGTGAGGAAAGAGTGGATGGGAGATGTGTATGTGAACAATGGGACTACTAAATCTAGAGGGGTGGGTATTTTGGTACGAAAGGGAGTGATTGAAGATGTGAATGTGTGTGAGAATGATGGTGAGGGGAGGATACTGGGGATAGAGTTTAAATATAAAGGGAAAAAATATAAATTGATTAATATATATGCTCCTAATGAAGAGAAGGATAGAAAAATCTTCTTTGAAAAATTAGGAGGTATGTGTCAGAGTGAGTGTGTGATTGTGGGTGATTTTAATGTGTGGTGTGAGAGGATTGATGCGGGTGAGAGGGCAGCCTTTAGGAGTGATTCATCCAGGGCTGCCCTGCAGAAAGTGATGAGTGTGAATGGACTGAGTGATGTGTGGAGAGAGAGGAATCCCAGTTCAGCAGAATTTACACGAGTGCAGGAGGTCGGAGAGACCCTAAGAAAAAGTAGGATAGATTTAATTTTGTGCACTAAAAACTTATCTGATCATATAAGTAGAATTGTTTTTCGTCCTACTGTGATTAGCGACCACAAAATAGTTTGTTTTCATTTTGGGAATTTTTGCACAAATAAGGGTGGGGGTGTGTGGTGTCTTAATGCCACTTTACTGAAAAATGAAGAATATAAAGTAATGATGAGAGAGTGTATTAAAACAAGAATGAATGAACAAATCCTTGATGGGAATATTGACCTATGGTGGGAAAATCTGAAAATAGAAATAAAGAATAAAAGCATTCAATTTAGCAGGAAAATAAACAAAAAGGAGAGAGGGGAAGAAATAAAGTTAAGAAAACTCTTAAAGAGAGAAGAGGAGTTAATAGATAAAGATAGAGGGAGAGTTTTAGATCATTACCTAAAATATAAGGAAGAACTAAGGAAAATAGAACAAAAAAAATG
The DNA here is from genome assembly GCA_037902135.1 of Cetoscarus ocellatus. NCBI lineage: Eukaryota > Metazoa > Chordata > Actinopteri > Labriformes > Labridae > Cetoscarus > Cetoscarus ocellatus. Next base: position 1,073 of record JBAMNC010002212.1, on the reverse strand, counting down.
TATGGGTGCAATTGTCAGAAGCAGAGCAAAAAACATAATAGATGGGGAGAAATGCAATAACTTCTTCTTAGGGCTGGAAAAAACAAAACAGAAAAAGAATTATATAGAACAGCTAGAGGGTAAGAATGGTGAAAAGATAGATGATCTAGTAGGTATTGCGGAAAGAGTAGAAGAATTTTATAGCAACTTGTATAGAAAAGAAACAATTAATGAGGAACAAATAGATGAAACCCTTAAACTATTAATCAATAAAATAGATAATAAAGGTAAGAAAATGTGTGATGAAGATATAGAAGAAGGAGAAATAGAAAATGCCATCATGAGCCTGAACAGACATAAAAGTCCAGGCATTGATGGGCTAATTAGTGAATTTTATGTAGAGTTTAAAGATTATATGATACCTATTTTAGTTAAACTATATAAACATTTAGAGATTAAGGATATAATGCCTCATAATATAACAATGGGCTTAATAAGTATTGTTTTTAAAAAAGGGAGTAAAGACAAACTAGAAAACTACAGACCTTTAACAATGTTGAACAATGATTATAAAATATTGACTAAGATCTTGGCAAACAGGATCAAAAAAGTAATAAAACAAGTAGTCACAAGTACACAGGCCTACAGTATTCCAGGAAGGGACATATCAGACATCATATATAATATTCGAGACACAATAGAATACATGAAGGAGAAAGAAAATGGAATTATAATAAGCCTCGATTTAAATAAAGCCTTTGATAGAGTTAACCACACATACTTGTTCAAAGTACTAGAAAAATTTGGATTTGGGAATCGCATACGAGAATGGATCAAAAGACTATATAACAATGCATACAGCTGCGTAAAAGTTAATGGTATAACAACTAATTCCTTCAAATTGGAAAGGTCTGTCAGACAGGGATGTCCACTGTCAGCTCTTTTATATTCCCTGTCAGCAGAGCCTTTAGCCGTACTGCTACATTCAAATAGTGCTATTAAAGGTATAGAGCTGCCAACAGGTAAGAAAAGTTTAATTTACCAATATGCTGATGACACCACTATTACAATAAAAAATAAGGCCAGTTTATTAG
>JBAMNC010002211.1:0-61504 GCA_037902135.1 Cetoscarus ocellatus | reverse complement strand
TTCCACCAAAAAAAGGACATATCATGATAAGTTGCTTGCAGAAAGTTCCCATGCATATTTTGAAGACTTGTTTTGTTTCTTAAACGGCTGACTAAAGTGTTTAATGTGCCCTGATATTTTCACAGGAGACATTTGATTGAAATATGACCAGCACAGAGATCACATCAAGACAAACATTTGCATTTACAATGCTTGATGTGAGAGCATCGCCTCGCTAATGTCATCCATCAACCTTTTCACTGAGCCTGTGTACATCACTCTGTACCACTGAGGGTAATGACCCCGTGTGTTAACGACCTAGATGTTTTCTGTCTCCTCACAAGTCAGCACCTTTAATCCCAGAGTTAAAATCTCAAACAAACAGATGAGTTCAAACCAGAGGATTCTGTTAACTTATGCAGTATTAAGGCTCATTTATGCTTTCTTCATGCCAAAGAAGAAGAAGAAGAAGAAGAAGAAGAAGAAGAAGAAAGTTTGTTGTCAAAATGGAGAACCACAAAGAGGAGTTGCTTTGTTTTCTCATGCTGTAGTGATCTTATACTGAAAAGTCATACAGATGTTTCTATTTCTGAATTTCTGTCAACAGTAGCTCCTCAGAGTTCGCCATTTCCTCTTTTTCTTCTATTAGCTGTTGACAAACAACAAATCCACGCTTTTTCAGACCTGTTGTTTGCATCTGTGTCTGGGAAATGTGCACGTCCAAGCAAGCATCCGCCGCATGAACCCTCTGAGGCAAGGGTGTGTCTAAACACTTGATGCCTCGCTTGCCGTATGGACACTCTTGAAAACAGTCTTAGGTGTCATGTTGTTAATTAACTATCTTCTAACCTTAGATATGGTTTTGCCTTTTGCTTATGCTTTTTTATATTTCAAAACAAAGAGGTCAACCACGTCTTTGTTAACATTTAAAAGAAACAAAAACATTTATTCTTAAGACATGTTTCTACTAATCACTATTCCTAACATTTTAAGCGTAGATGCTCACAGTTTTTCCTGAAAATGAGTATATTGTCTTGATTGTCTTGAGTCTAATTTTACAAGATGTTTACAGTAAAGGTCTAGCTTGCCAATCTCTGAAGCCTTATTTATATTATGTATATTAATTCTTTTTATCGTCTTTGTTTTTCTCCCTTCTTTCCTGACACTCCTCCTCTTTACAGATCATTTGGGGGATGGTTTGAAGAAAAGAGTTGGACAGGTAGATAGATAGGAGGACAGATGAAGAAAGACAAACATAACACACACCACTGAACTTGCCTCCGCCCTCAAGGCATCATGACTCTGAGACAGCATTAACCCCGCATCTTACTGTGTGTTCTTGTCATGTAACATGTCGAGTTTGTGTAATAAAAATTTTAATTGCTCTTAATCAGTATCCACTTAGTTCATCTGCACAGTTTTCTGTCCTCACTATGATTTTGATTTGTCTGAAGTCACATGACCTCACTCACTGGATCTGTATCTAAAGCAGAGGGGAGGAAAGCATGTAGCAGAGAAAAGCAGAGCAGGTCAAAAGCTCACTCAGAAAATATGTATGCAGTTGATTTAATGGGCATCTTTTTGATCTGTAGGAGGAAGCCAGAGTGCCCTGAGAAAACCCTCGCATTCATGGGGAGAACATGCAAAGTCCACACAGACAGGCCTAACACAGGGGGCAAACCAGTAACCTTTTTGCTGTGAGGCTAGTGCACTACCTGCTGCGCCACTGTGCCACTCTGCAGATGAAATACGAACTAGTTTTCTTTTTGGGAGTTAAAAAAAAGTTTTTTGCGAGAGACAATCAATATGTTGTCATCCAGATCAGTTTGAGGTAAGTTGACTGTCAAAGTGTTTTTCAGTGTTGTACTTCTATAAAAGCATTTTCTGAAGTTGAAGTCAGAAACTTTACATTCTTCACCCTCTAACAAGCTTTGTTACCAAGGCCTTTCCAACAAGAAAGGAATTCGTTTGAGGGAAAAAGCAAGCAAAAGCCATTATCAGAGTTAGCGTTAAGGTTATTCTTCTGTCACTTTACTTGAAGTTTTCTCTGAAGTGCATTGAATTTCATTTAAACTTTTTTGCTGTATTTAAAAGCAGCCCACTCATCTATATGGTTGTCTGATAAAGACCATCTACTTTAACTTTATCTCAAAGTGTCACAGCAAATCTCGGAAATCAGCTTCTTAACCCTGATATCTGAGCAGCTCTGACGAGCAAACAAACACCACTTCACCACATTTATCTATTCACATCTGCACTTGCAGCTCTCACACAACAATTCAGACGTTCACATTTTTCAGAATGCGGACATCTTTGACTGACAGATGTGTGTAATCTCACATTTATAGATCGTTTTTTTTCGTCAGACTTTGAAATGAGTTTCACTGTCAGGCTTTCCTATTTAAGTTGATTTACCCTCATTATCTGAAGAGCTCTGTTTGTATGAACTGTGATGAGATGGAGATGATAAAAAGTGGATCTTTCTGACTGTGGAAAAAGATAAACTGTCTTATCCGTCAGCCTTCCTCATTCCACTATCTCTTCTGAATTCTTCTACTCTGGGACCCTTTGTCCCTTTGTCCAGTTTGATGGAGAGAGACTGAACAGACATCCACGACCACCAATATCTTTATTTTGTGGTGGCCAATCTCTGCTCAGAAAAGTCACCATTTTTATCTTCACCTCTTACCTTCTTTGAACTGTTTTCTTTCATTTTATTATTTATATAATATTATTTATTTATTTCTTCTTTTTTCTCTCCCACAATTTAAAATCAATAAAATATAAAATCCCTTCTAATCCTTTGTTGCTTGCTCCCCCTCTCAGAAAATATGCACTCACATCGCCTGTTCGACAGATTCCCCCTGATGATGACAACTGGGGGAGGTGCTGACTCCACAGAAAGAAACATGTCTAGCAATGCCCTGTGGTATGTCTGTAAACATTAGAGCACAGTACCTGAGAGCAGAAGCCACACCAGCTCCTTGGGGATTGACACTAAGGTTGTTTCTACTACTCGATCATTTGGGAAAGTTGTTCCGATACAAGTGGGCGTTCCTGAAGTGGTTCGTTTGAGGATGGTGCATTTAAATAAGTTTTGAAAACTATAAGAAACGTTTTCTTGTCTTTGTGGTTCCTTAACATACCCTGAAAAAGAAAATAAGTTGGATTGTGGTCGAAATATTTTACTTTTGTCATAAATTAAGTTGATATAAGGAAGATGTGGCAAGGGGAAAGGGGAGAGATGTGTTGTGACTGGGAGAAAACACAGGAGTGTTACGACAGCAGAAAAACAAATGTTTCTGAACTTGCAGTTTGAGTACTGAATCCATGGTCTATGACAGAAATTCATTTGCTTGTAGAGAAAGTCAAAATAAGGAGATTAGTTGTAGATGGACTGCGAGCTTGAGGAAGAAATCTCCTGGCTGGCCCACATCGAGGGCTTTCGCACCGGGTCGTCCGTGTCGGTTTCCAGTTTCAGAACCTAATTTTGAACCAGCCAGCATGAGAAAAATTTTGGTTCCTGGCTGGAACCAAAAAAAAGATGGTTCCAACTCACAAACCGAGACATCTGTGTTGATAAATTGAGCAGGAAGTCAAGGAAGTAGAGAAACACTCACACACTTTTTACATGCCAGATCCCTTCTACATACATCTTCTATGTCTTCTCATCATCAACAGTAATTGCATGCTTGATTGCAGGATGAAAACAACCTCAAGTAAAGCAACAACGCTTTTAGAATATCGATGCTGTCAGCCATTTTGCCCTGGGTGTTGTTTACTTACGCCTGTGTAACACGGAATAAAACCGCCCTCACCACTTTTGTTCCACGTTGAACTGATTTGAACACTGGCTGGTTCGAGTTCATACATGCGCACCAAGGTTCTGAGAATCCAGAATGGAACTGGTTCCAGAACCAGGACCGTGCTAGTGTAAAAGCTCTCATCTTGGTGCAGAAGCATGACCAAGAAACAAAGGAATTTTTACATGAGGGGTATCTTGCCCCTCAAAGTTACATGGTGCAGGTGACTCAGGCCACTCTGTGGAAATGGGATCATTGTTGAGATGTTGTACTTTTAGGTTGATTTGAAACTCATGTTTAAGGTTGAAAATTGTTGTTGTTCTAAAGCTTTTAGATCATTCAAGAACCCATACTTACCTGTAACCTCTATTCATTTAGACTGGATGTTTTCATGCAGAAAGAGGGTAGGGCCAGCATCATTTGGCTGGTTTTATAAATCCCCCCAGACCACGCCCTATCCGTAAGTCTCTATTGTCCCCCTCGTCCTCTCTCACTGTCTCCTCCCAGGTCTCTCCACATCTCTTGCTTCTAAAAAGGAAAACACCATGTAGGTGACCGGTCTACCTGCAGGGTGACAGCACACAGAGTATGCCATTGTGTGTGCGTGTGCCTTAGGGGTAGTTGTGATAATACGAGGCAAACAGCGTCCCATTATTGCTGTATGAAACCTTTTGACACACAGGAGGAAACACACTGACTCCATGTTGCCTCACACACACATACACAGAGAAATAAAAAGCCATTTTCCCTGCACCACAGTGTGCACACACATCCCCGCACATTCTTGCCCGCTGTGCTTTTATATAAAACATAAACACGTAATTACCGACAGGCCTCCTGTTGTTGTTCTATTTGTTGTTTCCTCTCTGAACTGCTGCAGCCCCGTCTCAAATCTAATGAACACACAAACAGCAATGGGAAACATCCCTCATACTTGTCGACAGTTTTTACTCGGCAATTAGTCCACACACAGGCTGAGTTAAATTGTATTTTGATGAAATAGAGTGAGAGTGAGCGTTTGGGTCTGCATTTCCTCTTTTGAAAACATGAACAGATTGACTTTCTTGTTTTCAAACAATCTATCTGCATTTTTAACGGCTTGATCTATATGATTAAACAGTATGATTTCAACCATATTTTTATCCAGTTGTCAGCCACAGTTGTCAAATATTCCAGAGTACTGGACTTCAGGACGACAGTCTCTTCCACTGTAATGTATGCAGTTTTTTTCTGACCTTGCAGAGCAGCTGCCTGATTCAATGTCGGTACTCAGACATCCATCTTGCAAAGCTCTAATCTTGACTGTGCTTGGCCCAAAGCAGGATGGCCCAATCAGAATCTTTAGGGCAGGAAGAGGTGGGAGCTATGAGAGAGACAACAGCAGGAATTGACTGCTTGTACAGAGATTAGCATAGATGCTCACAGCTTTAGTAGCATTTTTTTTTTAATGAAAAACAAACTTCAGTACTTCAGACTTCTCTATAGAAAGGATATTTTCAGTCCATTGGCTTCACCTTCTGTACCGCAGTAGCGCCTGTCTACTGCATTATCTGATTGGCCTGAAATAAACATGATTGATGGAAAGATTGTCCACCTGGATATGCTTCTGAAAGTTTCTGCCCTCCCCAAAACTTTCTATGGGCTCCTTCCCAGATAAACTGGTGAAATACTTTGAATGGTCCATCTGGTGTGTCAGGTATGGTCTTTCAGGACACAGCAAGATACTGGTTTGAATAAATTGGCATGTCAGAATTTTCCATGCATTTTCAATCTAATTTAACACTAAGGGCATTAAGCGAGGACAGTTGGGCTAATTTTTGCCATATTGTAGCTATTTTAGTGGCTTGAGGGGGTGTATCAACTAACAGTTATTTATTTGTTTTACAGTTTTATTCTTTAAGGTATTCTCAAGTTTTTTTTTCTGACCACTGCACAGATATATTTGAGACCTAAGCAACAGGAAACTACACACACACACACACAAAACAACTAACACATGCAGCATGCTTTTTAAGAACAGAAATGTATTGAATTTACAGTAATGTGTAAACATGGTGTGTTGGGAACAACAACAAAATAATGGAATTGAGATCCAGGGATTACACAAGACATGAACACCATTTTATCTTGAGGTCTGGAGTCAGAATGAGTTAAGGAAAGAGCCGCTGGACTTCTCTTCACTGCTCCTCTGATTAGCTGGACCATCTTCAGGTGCTGCAGAGCACTCAGCAGTGGAAAGGAGAAGCAAGGGGAGGGCGGCAGGCCTGCAACACGGACAAAAACCATGACTCAAGGTCCCCTCAAAGCAGAGAGGACCTAATCAGAGACTGTAACAGTCCCCGTTCACTTTCAGCATACAGTTCACTTCACATTCAGTAGATCTACCACTGATTAGACTAAAAAGAAGTGAGTCTATGATATTCCAACCCATCAATCACCACCTTTGTGCAGGAACCATCAAACTGAAGATTGGTCTTATTGATGAAGAGAGCAGAAAGGTAAGGAAAGATGAAGATTTTTTAGACGAAAAGTTACTTAAATGTAGGTGAATTACCAATGTGTTTTCACATTTGTACTTTTAGTAATAACTAAAGGACATCCAGTCAATGTAGTCCTCTGCTTAACACTGTTCTTTGTTTCTTCTTTATTGGCTCTCTGTTTTCTGAGCACAAAACTGCTAGCATCACACACCAGAAAAAAAAAAATCCTAATTAGACTTCTTTTAGTCAAATAATGAATGTAAAATAGTGGTGCTTTCAACTAAGCTACTGTTTTCTTTTATTTTAAAGACCAGAAACTGAAATCAGCTAAAACACTGGGTTGTGTAGGGAAATCAATTAGCTAGATTTTCATAATTAAAAGAAACATGAATGTTTATATGTGTTTAGTGTAGTTTTTACATTGAAAAAGTGATCACTCTGGTCCAAACGTTAGCACAGAAGATGGCAGTAATGGGCTTTAATTGGCATTTGCTACTTGCCAAAAAAAGGAGAAGAAGAATCAGTTCAGCTGGGTGTAGCATGCTACAAAATGACAGTCATTTGGCAGTCATACAGTATGCAGTACGTAGATTCAAAACAGCCATGTCACGGAGAAGGTAAACACAGTACAGTTACACTTCCAGTTCATGCCTTCTTAAGTAAAAGCCCTGTTTGGCATTTCTTTGGAGAGGATCCCCTACTTATTACAGAAAGCGTTCTTTTTGAAGTTCCCTGAGGTCAAGAAACAATGAATCAGGGCTTTGACAGCAAGGAAACAGCCAACACTGAGCAAACTTATGAGTGGGAGTTTAATTTTGTCAGTAGTGAAGAGGGGCATAGTTGGAATAAGAGTGTTGTCCTTTCATTAGGACTAATATCTTGTGTCTGTTTTGAATTGCTTACAAATGTAAATCAGGGCACTTCAGCCTTTCCTTTTTTTTCCAACTCTCAGACTGGACAACACAGAATGATTTTGACATCGACAGCTTACGTAAAAAGGGAACAAAAGTCCACCTGCCCTCCTACTTTGAAACCACGGGGAGGCTAAAAATCTTCAAGGGTAAAGGACTGACTCAGACAGACATTACTATTGTGACGGCCTGAAAAGAAATGTGTGCGTCTTCATGATGTGTGGCCTCCAGATGGACGTGAACAAAGTGAAGCAGGTGTTGGTGCCACAGGCGGCGGGGTGAGAAGGACGGAGCGTAACAGCTTTCACACAAACAGCCTGAAACCTGCTCACATAATTCAAGGCCATGTAAGGTTCCCAGGCAGCTGCTGTCTTTGTCCCAGTGTCTGCAAGTGTGTCACATGTGTGTGTTTGAAATGTTTGTGCAACACAGTTTCAGAGAAAATGCAGACCAGGGTGGTTTTGTGTTTGTAAGAGTGGAAGAAAAGAAAGTGACAGATTTTTACAGGCTTCTTTCTTTCTTCTCTCTGCAGGTAGCTGAGGGATTTAAAATATGCAGTTTTTATTATATGTGTATTGTTACCTCATATTTATATTGTTATCTTCATTGTCAGAATCAGCGCCTATCCCAGCTGTCCACTGGGTGAGTGGTGGGGTACACCCTGAACCAGTAGCCAGCTGATTGCAGGGCTGGAAGAGACGGAAAATCATTCACGCTCACACTCATACCTAGGGGTCATTTGGCATTACCAGTTACCAGTTACCAGAGAGAACCCACACATGCACAGGAAGAACATGCAATCTCTACTCAGAAACGCCCTGAATTACACAAGAATTGAACCACCAACCTTCATCAAGACCTTTACTTTAGGTAACCATGCAACCCCCTTTTTTAAAACAACAATCTCTAGGATCAGTCTCACACCAAGATTGTTTGGGAGACTTGTTCCCATGTCGGCACGGTTCATTATAAACACAGAAATTGATCCCCATTTCATTGATGATTGCATTACAGCTACCAGGCGACCAAGCTGATGACAAAGTATTACCTAATAATAATGTTTGCATCCCACAGAGTCACTTTCTGTGTACAAGCACAACATACAATGATAGTAGCAACAGGTTAACTCACTGTCTCTACAAGCAAATCATCACAGGACTACATGGATTGATTCTTTGTTTACTCCCCAGAATTCAGTCCAGCTGGTTTTTAAAGCCAGAGATAGAGACTTGAATTTATGTCCTTGCATTAACATCAGTTGGCATGATATACTTTCAGTATGGGAGGTGCTTCTTGAGGATACCTCGAGAAGGCGCAAAATACCTCAGGCTGTCTGTAAATACCTGTTGTGTTAGAAGTAAATTGTAAACATGGTGCTAATTCTGACAATGAAGGTAACAATAGGGGTGAAGATGTGATCTTGGGAGGGAATAACCAACTCATAAGGACAATCTGCAACTGTATGTACAGATCCATCTGCTTCAATTTTCCCCTCCTAGCCGGCAGCCTGCCACATTCCAGCCAATGACCAGCCAAGAACCAGCCACTGGAATTCCCCCCATTTCTCTGGGGTTGTGCTGACGTTCCACTGAAAACATTCCCATTCATGCATTTGCAGGGTGTCTCCAAGAGATGGTGCTTCCCTCACAATGTTACAGAGTCTTAACCATTCTTATTAGCGTCTTTATCATAGCTGCCAAATCAACAGAAAGCACATTTGATGCTACAAATTCACACAAACATGGGCTAGAGCTGCAATACATAACTATCAGGGTTGGCAGGCCCCATCGTGGACCTGCCATGGACCGACTACGGATCAGCCAAGACCCTTTAAGGAAAGTGGGTGTTATGACCAGCTTGTTTAGATCACAGCATTAAGTTAAACTGCATTTCCATACAAAACTTTTATTCAAAATGACAGACCAAATAGAACAGCAGTCCTTCTGCTAGCTTTTCAGTCTGGAGGAACAAAAGAAAATATCAGCAGTACAATTTCTAAACATATTGCCACCAGATGGGGCCAAACCCCACAATCAAACAAGAGATCCCAATGGTCTAAACACAACTATCATGGCTACTACTCAGGGCCATCACATTTGGAAGACATAAGTGGCTGCATCTGTATGGATGGACTCCCAAGGGCTGGAAGTTGGCTGGTAATTGGCTGAAAGTTGTCAGGCTTACAGCAGGCATTCGGCTGGAAGGGGAAAATTGACAAGGCTGCTTCTGTATAGTTTGGTGATGACTAATTCCCAAGGCACACCAGGACTTGTCCCGAGGCACACCAGAACTTGAAGACCACTGAACTAGAAGATGATCCAATATATATATACAAAAGAAGCCACATTACAACATACCACAGCTGCAAATGAATTGATCCCAACTCAGGAACTGATTAAGGATGTTGATCCTGCTTTCTTCTTTCTGCCATTGTGAGATTCAAGCAAAAGCTTATTTAGAAAGAAGATATGTTTGGAGAAGAATGCACCACTAAGAACGCAGAGACTCCATTTGTTAGGGGAGCTATGACAAAAATGCATCAATACAGAGCGGAGTGTAAACACTGAAGTCTCTGTTCAACCTTGTAGCTTTGGCTTTAGTTAAATCCCAGTATACTGCAGTAAAAAGGAAACAACATGCCTTTACTTTGTAGTTGTATTTACACCATGATTTGAACCCTTGTGGGGTGTTTGAGCTCCTCTTTGTAATCCTTAAGATCGTCTTCAGCTCTCAATGCTGCAGTATAATGTGATGTGACACTTTAATAATCAGCCAAGGAGCAGCATAGGTGTGCCAATAGGATTAATGTTACAGCAAATATCAACACAAGTGAGAGCAGTTACATCTACGTGAGGAAGGCAGTGAGTGGGAGGCTAATTGTTGGTGCGTGTGCTCATGGGGTGTGTGGGTTGGGGCTTATGAGGCTTATAGATGGACGAACAAGAGAACAAATCACACAAGGGGTCCTGATTATGCTGCCAAATGTCCAGAATTAAAAATATAGATACTGTATGTCAGACTTCAGCTCTCTTAAGCTGAGGGAAACTGCTAACAGCCACCTCTGCAGACAAGACAAGCAGATGTACAGTTTCAAAAATAACCATGACCTCGAAAGTCTCATTAGTAGATATGTATATATTTGGTTTTTTTTAACCAAGGCTCCAGGGATTTTTTCTATCTTGCTTGGACAAAAAATCTGCGTGATTACGCATTGACTAGAAAGGTATTTAAACGAGTGTTTTTTTGGGAACCTACTGACCAAATTTGTATTATTTCTAACGCAACATATTGTTTGACATCTATTCATTAGATTACCTCTGCATTTACCTTGAGTTTATTTACAAATTAAAGCATGATAGCATGAAAGTCATGATAATTGGATATAAAGTCATAATTGTATGGTAAAAAAGTCATGATAACGGGATAAAAAGTCATAACTGTATGGTAAAAACAGTCATAATAATGAGATAAAAAGTCAAAATAATGAGATTAAAAGTCAAAAAAATGATTTAAAAATCATAATTATGAGAGAAAAAGTCATAAAATGAGATAAAACATCATGATAATGGGATAAAAAGTGATAATTATAAGATAAAAGGTCATGCTAATGGGATGAAAAGTTATAATGAGATCAAAATTCATAGAACAGGATAAAAGTCATGATAATGGGCTCAAATCCATCGTTGTATGGAAAGAAAGTCATGACAATGGGATAGGAGGCTATAATTATGAGATTAAAACTCAATAATAAGATAAAAAGTCATAACTAAGAGATAAAAAGTCTTAATAATGAGATAAAAAGTCTGGAATTAAAAGTGGTGTCACAATAAGTCACAATTTTAAGATTAAAGTCATGATTATTAGGTGAAGTCATAATATTGAGATAAATGTCATAGTTTAAAAGGGATCAAAAGGGATAACAGGATCAAATCCATTATTTTATGGAAATTAGTCATGACAATGGGATAAAAAGTCATAATTATAAGATTAAAAGTCATAATAATGAGATAAAAGTCATGATAATGGGGTTTAAATCATGATTTTGGGATACAAAGTCATAATCATGAGATAAAAGTCATGATAATGGGAAAAAGTCCTTATGATATGATGAAAGTCAGAAAATGGTATAAAAAGTCTTGATTATAGGATAAAAAGTCATTATTGTAAGGTAAAAGTCATGATTATGGGATAAAAAGTCATAAATATAAGATTAAAAGTCATAAATATAAGATTAAAAGTCATAATAATTAAATAAAAAGTCATAAAAAGCGGATTAAAAGTCACGATAATGGGATAAAAAGTTATTATTATTTGATGAAAAGTCATGTTAATGGTAAAAAAAAAAGTCAATTATAAGATTCTTTGGAATTTGAGAGTTGCATGATTGCTTGTCACATGATCAGTAGCATGCCCCTACTTTTAAAGGCCTAGGAAGCTGTTTTCTTTTGGAATCAGCTAAAGACCAGACGTCCTTTTCTATCCCGCACCATCTGCCCGTGTTAGAATTTGTATTTGAGCAATACGACAGTCAAATAACAAGCACCCAGGTTGATAAAAAAACAAGCCCAAAACAAGCAACCTCCAGCTATTTTTATGTTCTAATGCGATATACTACCTTTTTTTTAAAGACAAATTAACATCAAGTGTATTTCAGTATTCATATTTCACATTACATTCCAATTTCACAGTGACATTTGTTCTTATTTGGACCTTAATTTACTTATTGAACATCCTTTTGGATAGTCAGGCTTTCATCTAAGTTTTATGTTGATCCTCTACTGCTTTATTATGGAGAAAACAATAATAGCTACATTAGAAATAAATTTAATTCTGTCTATAAGGATTTCTTTTGGGTGGAAACATCATTTTCGCCCCTCTTTTGACAGTAAAATGTGTGTTGAGAAAATGGAGTGGGAGAAAATAATTTGAGTAACTTCTGAACTGAGTTTATATTGGTAGTACAATGAGCATCAGATCCCTCCTGGATTTGGGGGCACAAAAAGCCCAAATAAGCAACTGCACTTTTGGTACAAGCCCCAAAAAAACACAATCTGCAACTGCCAATATCGATTCCCCTGTTTTTTGTTGTTTTTTTTGACTGGGAGCAACTGTTTCAGCTTCAGGCTTTGTAAGATGGATTTGTCTGATGATGGACCACGGATCTGGAGAATCCAGCTGCTTTGCAAGGTTAAGCGTTAATGCAGAAATGAAAAACTGTGATGCTGTGAATTATTTGAGAGAAGTTTTGAAAATGCTAACTCAATTATTGTGAAGATTACCCTGCAGTTATGAGTTTCCAAACAGAGTAATTCCTAATAAACCAAATGTTAGAGTTTGAATACTTTCCTCTTCCATTTGAGTTTTTTTTTTTTTTTTTTTTTTTTTTATTCACATTATGAATCATATTGAAAATATCTTGTAGGTCTGACTTGATTAAATGCGGCTCAGGAGCAGCCAAAATTGCCCCTGTTGGAAGAAAACAAGAGGGCCTTAATATCTGAATGAATATTTTTTCGCTGTTTAATAGACCTGTTTTGCCTGAAAACCTGCTGTTTTCAGAGTTCATCACTTCTATGAGAATAAGTTCATTTCCTTTTTAAATTGAATTGAATCCCTCAGGCTATTTTTTTCATGTTGTACCAGATGACAAACAGTGAGGCTCTTTTTGGCCACAATGATTTAATGTTCTTGTCTCTTAATAAAAGAAAAAAAAATCCACAGCTCATTCATGACAGTTTGCTTTTGAGCAGGATTTGCCCTCTTGGGCTTTATGCTGAGATGTAGCTGTCATGTGCTACATGTTTTTGTCCAAGCTTCTAGATGTCCAAACCATTTTATCCTGGTGTACTTAATAATCACTTCCAGATCATCATTCAATTTCCCGGGTGCAGAACAAATCACTGCATTTCCATATGAGCTTTTTATGCACGGCACAGATAATGAAGGAGATAATGTTTGGTGCGTGTAGGTGGAGGGGAGTGTTTGCATGTTAATCAAATAAATAGTCCCATAACAGTGGTGTACCCCCCCCCCCCCCCCCCCCCCCCCCCGCGTGACAAAGAGCTTAATGCAGCAGTAATGGACTCTGTTAACCCTCCATGATGCCTGCTGCCCTCCAGGAATATACCTGGTTTTTATATGAACATAATAATGTTTCCACTCCATGGTAGTTTAGATCTGCTCATGCTAATAGAAACATCAAGTTCTCATTCACCTGTAGTCATTAATGTAGCAGCCACAAGCCAGGCCCTCCAGGATTTCACTGGTATTTTTTTGTGATTGTTGTGGTGAAAAATGCCTGATTTTGCAGCAAGTTTTTACAGAAATTTTGCTATGTTGACTGGGGTAGACTCCAGCTCCGCGACCTCGAAGGGGATAAGCGGTATGGATAATGTATGGATGGATCTCTGATTGGTTAACCGACCAAGTGATTGAAATGAGAGAACCTCTTTTTAGCAGTCGCTGCCAGGCAACTGCGGTTACAAACTTGTTGTTTTCAATGCATTAAGGTAAAACTGAATCATAATTTGCTACTCCAACACTGAAAAAAAAAAAAAAAAAATACTTACACTCGAAGGTAAGAGGAAACATTGTAATAATTTAGACTCTACAACAAAAACCTCTTCAGTGTGCAATAAGCCATATTTGTATTTATAATACCTCAAATGTTTCACTTGTAAAATATCAAACATGTACATTTATATTTATAATATCTCAAATATCCATCTGTAAAATATAAAACGTGTACATAACCACTGTAAACATACCACTTACTATAAACTATATATATATATATATATATATATATATATATATATATTTTTTTTTTTTTTTTTTTTTTTTTTAATTACTTTATTTTTCATTTGTAAGTTTCTTTCTTATATTTCTCTTGTATCCTGCAGCTGCTGTAAATTTGGAATTTCCCTGTGTGGGACTAATAAAGGAATATCTAATCTAATCTAATCTAATACTGACAATATTTGATTTTCTAGTAAAATCTAGTGGAAATAACAAATTATTGATAGATGTTAGATGACAGCGGGTCATTCACCAGTTATGATTTGAGCTTTTTTAAAAGATTAATAAAGATTTTGAATTTTCTTCATGCATCCTTCTGTGATTCTGTCTTCCTTCTTTCACTTAGGACAGATTTTAAAGGAGTTAAAGCAATTAAACATTAACAAATGTTGATCCAAAACGAGGCAATTCTCACTTGTTCCACGATCACTTCCTGGATTAGATGTGATGCAGACCTTACAGGAGCTTGTCCTGGACAATGAGGCTTTTATTAACCTTGCGCAGCAGCTGGATCTGCCTGATTCAACATCTGTAATCAGGGAAATACATCTTGCCAAGCTCAAATCTACAACAAAAACAAGCGGCCCAAAGTGGCATGGCCCAGTCGGCGTCCTTTCGTGCAGGAAGAAGTGGGACCTACGAGTGCGACAACAGCAGGAGATGACTGCACATACAGAGATTAGCATAGATGCTAGCAGCTTCAATAGCAGTTTTTATACAAGTTAAGAAATGCGGTACACGGTAGAAAGTCTTACATCTCCATCACTTCATAAAGATACACACATCAGCCTGTTACATCATCTCGGTGTTCAAACCTGTCCACAATAATCAGTCAGCCATCTTTTCATACCTCTCTGTCGCCCCCCATGTTGTTTTTATGCCTCAAACATCCTCCAGGCGGCTGGAGAGGCGGTGTCCACCTGGCTCAACGCCTGGTGATGGTTCAACACCAGCCAAGATCCTGTCAGACTGTGTGTGTGGTGTGTGCGTCCCTGCCAGAGAGGGGGACCTCTGATAGAGACCTGACACCTCACATCAATCTGAACAACACGCACACACACTCGGCGTCCATCTGATTGCGTGTTTGGACGTAACCTTTTAGACGCTGCCAAATCCTCATTGTCCCCCACAGACCCTCTGACCTGCTCCACATGAGTGTGTTTTAGAGATAAATGGAGGGTGTGTAGTTTGTGTGTGTGTGTTCATTACTGCAGCTGTGTACAGCTTGTATGTTTGAGTGCTGGAGAGCTCACAACGATGACGTTTTGTTTTCTCTGTTTTGCCATTTTTAGAGTTGAGTGTGGGCGATGAGAAGATGGAGAATAGTTCAAGAGTCAGAATGGTTAACCACAGAACTCAGTGCTTTTGGAAATCATTTGTTGTCCAAGCTCAGAGTTGTAGGACGGCCTAGGCTTCCAAGGTTCAAGTCATTTATTGCATCAAGTGATGTTTTGAGATACTTCTCTTTAACTGACATGCTAAAAACTTGCTAAGGCATTTTTCTACTAACCATGTCATCCCTAAAGACTCACGTTTTCTCCCTGGCGTTTCATAAATGAGCACATGCAAATCACAGACACTGCAGTTTTTCTACTTTTATTGTTTTTATCGTAATCTATTTTTTTAATTGACTTTTTATGTATCCTGTGTACAGCACTCTGATCAACTGCTGTCCTCTTAAAGGTGCTTTATAAATAAACTTGACTTGCAGTGCAGCTGGATCCGCCTAATTCAGTGTCTGTAATCAGGCAGATTCATCTTGGTAATCTCCAATCTAGGATTGTGCCAAAAAAGTGGCACGACCCAATCAGCATCATTTAAAGCAGGAAGAGGTGGGAGCTACAAGACGAATGCAGGAAATGACTGTTAATTCAGAGATTAGCGTAAATGCTAAAGCTATAGTATCAGTGTCATCAGATCTGGACTACATTTCTTAATTAAATGAAAAACAAACAACACTACAAACTTCTCAATATGAAGGATATTTTTGCTACACTTGAGACATGTTTTGCCAAGATCAGGTTGAATTTTCTTGATTAATTATTTTTCTTATAGTTTTCGTCAACAACATTTTTCCCCTGACGAAAACCAGACAGTAACTAATAAAAAAAAGTGCACACAGACAAACACTCAAACTAAATTAACTGACATTTTCATCAGCAAATAAAAACTAGACGAAAATGTTTGACAGAGACTTAATCCAATCAGACCTAATTTGGTCATGTAGATAGTAGGGACAAGTTAGGAATATATCCAATCACAGCTGCTTTGGTTGTGTGGAAAGGTTGGATGAGTTAAGAGGGACATCCAATCACAACTGCCTTAGCTTCATGGTGGTGGGATAAGTTGTGGAGCGATCCAATCAGAGCTCCTCTCTTTATGAATTGATATATTCATGTAGAGCAGGTTCACTGTTTGTTGTCAGTTCTGGTATTGTAACTGAGATGCTCTGCCAGGTAGCCTAAATAAGGGTGACTGCATTTCACACAAAAGTTCAATTTGTTTCTGTTCATTTATACATTCAGACTTTACTAGCATTCAGTAAAGGGTTATTAGATGTTTCATTTTATCCAAGTGTAAAACATGACTTCAGAAATTCAAGGAAACATAAAAAATGCCTCACACTTTACACTTCATATTTTAGTTGACTAAATTTACAGCAGATTTCATTGACTAAAATGTTGTGAAATTTCATCAACTGAAACTAGACTAAAATTACAACAACTTAGATGACTAAGTTATGACTAAACTAAAAGACATTTTAGGCAAAAGGCTATAAAACTAAATTAAAAAGTGCTGTCAAAATTATCACTGGCTGAGAGTTTGTTCCATGTAGTGTCTCATGTTCTGTCCTTTCTGCAGCATAGCGTCCGTCTACTGCAGTATCTGATTGGCCTAAAATTAATGTGATTGACGGGACGATCGTCCAATCACCAGCTGGATATGCTTTTGAAGGTTCTTCCCATTCCCAAGCACTTTCTATGCGCTCTTTCCCTGATTAAATAAGGTTAGAGTAGACTTGGGTCTTCACTTCATCCCTTTCTTAGAGCTTTACCAATCACACTACAACAATCACCCCAGCCCTTCATCTTGACCTACAATTGTAGTTTGTTGGCTACTTGGAGGCTTAAACCATCAAAAGACACAAGTATCATACCAGAAGCATAAAAACAGGAAAACAAGCACCTTCACAAAGACCTTGGATCTCACATACAAGCATGTTTAAACCCCACACAAATGTTACACATGCACAAAAATACCATTATCCGCAATATCCTCATTATTCACCCTGGATTTTTTCATGTCCTCACACACGAAAACACGCACAGCCTCAAAGTGCTGGGTGCTTCATTAGTCCTGGTTAATAAAGTGTAAAGGATTTTCATTAGTGCTGACGAGCCAGCTGGACGAGGACGGAGCTGACTGACAAGAGGTCAGAGACAACGAGGAGGAGGAGAAGGAGATGATGGAGGGATGATTGAGGGAGGAGAGAGGAGAGTCACGTTTATTTATAGAGCACTTAAAGAAGGACACAAGGTGGAAGACAAACACCTGATACTGCCATTAAGACACAGAAACAGACAAAGATGGGAGGAAAGAGAGAGGGGGGGGAGCAAGAGACAGGATAAATACAGAGGAGGGAATAGAAGGTAATTTTAGAGGGGAGCAAAGGAAGAAGATGCACATTCTAGTTAGAATATTGCAAGAATTTGCAATATGAGGAACTCAAAACAGGCCCATATTTTTTAAAAAAAGGATGCAGGAAGGTTCCTTTAGATTATAGAGCAAAAAATAGACTGAAGCAGAGAGCAGGGGGGATCATTTGTATGTAGAAAAGGTAAGGGAGGATTAAGTCAGGGACTATGGAAGGAAGGAAAGGTGAATAGATGGAAAGATACGTAAGAAGATGGGGCTACACTAAAGGAAAATCCTGTTAGTGTCTCAGGATGGAGGGGTGAACAGGAAGTAGAAAAAGATAGAGAGCTGAAGGACAGAGCCTATGTGTCTTTCTGCTTGCAGTGAAGGAAAACAAAACAAATGGGTTTATAGCTGAGAAGTTAAATGTTGGAAATGTGTTCAGTTCTGTGATAAATCACCCAGTGCTGATAATTAGTTTGTGCTTCCTTAAATACAGTAAATTTGCAGGGCTCTTGGTCTCAAGCTTTAGCTATAATGACAAAAATAAAAGTTTGCCAAGAGATGTTTTTGCCTCACAGAAGTATTATGCCACTATTTGATGCAATTTCTATCTCACATGATTCAAAGGGCTAAAAATAACTTCCGCTTCCTTTTTAATTATTTTGGGAAGTGACTGGTAACTATCTTCACTCTTCTTGACCTTTGGCTGCTCCTGATTGGACGCTACTGTCAAGAAAACAAGAGAAGAAGAAGAAAGTGGGCAAATCCGATTGGTCCATAAGATCAATTTCTCCAAGGGTCAAAGTAGAAAAATTAAATCATCACTGGTACTTTTTTTTGAACAATAAAATCGAATAGAAACTCTGTGTGGTGTGCTCTGAGATTATCAGAGCACACCACACACAGTATGATCAAAACTGTTCAATGCCTGATTCTATATCTTCATGTGTGGGGTCTCTAACAGATAAAAAATCTCTTCAGATTTAGAAAATCCTTATTTGTGAACCCCGGTTAACCCCTTGCATAGGCCTTACCTCCTGCCTCTGTGCCTAACAATAACAAAAACCCTCTGCAAGGGGGAACATCTCAAAAATGTCCTTTTCTTTTATGTGACCCAAAGTCCTTAAATTTATTTCCCCCCCTGACTGATAATTTAATCGTCTGAGTCTGGTCATGAACAGTTGCTGTAACTCAATCATGATATCCTTAATATCGAGTGAAAGCAGAGGACACATAAACAAAGGAGGGGACAGAGGGACGTTTTTTTATCATTGACTCTGTCCTGCTGGCCCAGACACATGAAAGACACAAGGTGTGTGTGTGTGTGTGTGTCATTAGGAATAACAGTGTGTCCTTCCAGATCCAGACAGTCTAACCAAAGTCACCTCCTCGTGACAAACAGCGTTCAGACAGCTCCCAGCGTGTGTTTACGTCTCCTTCTGCCTGTTTCTCTCATACACCACAATGACTATGACACACTGGCATATTTTGAGCTGCTGAGGAGATCCAAACAGCAAGAAAACTAGAAAACACAATCAAGAATAAAGAAAATGAAAGCAAATATTATAAACCAGTTTGCAGCTGCAGCAGCATCCCCTCAAATATTGATTCAAACAAATCTTTTCTGGGACTTTAAATCAAGACAGATGAGGATGAAGGGAAATTTGAATAAATCAACCATGTGAGTTCTCCCATGATTTACTGTGATATAAACAAACATCCCCCTCCTCGGCTCCAGGCCAGTTTACGGCCCCAGCTCCTCTGCCTGTATTTTGATCTGTGGAATGAGTTTATCTATATTTAATGATCGCCCTAATGAAGCTTTAACCTCCAGTTTGCCTGCTCTCCATTTTCTTCTCCAGCCCACAGAGCATAAACACTTCATCGAATGACAATGCAGAAGCCTGGGGTCAAGGAAAGAGATAGCAAGAGCATTAACCCACCGGCATCCGGGTGAGTAAAGGCTGCGTACTTTGCAGTTTATGTTATCAAAAGTTATATTATTTTTCACAATTTATGTTAGCTTACTTTATAAAGTTGTTTATTTTTGCATGATTTTTAAAATTATGACCCACCCACTAAAATTAGCTTGTTGTCAACAACATAAATTACTATGGACCATTTGCATGTGATGAATTTGTGTATCTTTCGTTCACTCGATTTTCAAAATAAAAACAAAAATGGAAAAAAACCAGAAAACGGCTGGTTTTCTCAATATTTGTTTCTAAAACGAAAGTGAAAACACAGATGACAACTCTTTTTCCCATTTCCGCTGACGACTGTCCGAACTGAGCTACAGACAATGGTGGAAGAGAAAGACAAATGAGAGAATCTTATGAGGACGATGTGTTATGTTTGGAGTTTGAGTATGCATGAATCTGAGCAGTTGCAGAGTGTCAGAACTGAGCTAGAGCGTGTCAGCTTCTTGAGTCAGTCCAGAGAGAGGAGGGGTCTTTGTGAGCAATAACAGACTGTCCCAAATAAGTTACAGGAACCGTCAGAAGAGTAAGACAAGATGCAAGATTCACTTGAGGACAAAGTCTTATGGCAGGAGCTTGAGTGTGCAGGAATCTCTGTTGAAGTCTATGAGACAACGGTTAATGTAAGCGAGCAATTGCAGATTGTCCAAACTGAGCTACAGACAGTGATGGAAGAGAACAACAGAATGAAAGTATCCTTTGAGGAGATGTTTAGATCACAGGCAAATATGTTTGAAAGAAAGCATCTTGAAGCTAGCCAGAGAGAGGAGGGTCTACATGAGCACTTGCTTACTGTCCAAAATGAGCTACAGACAGTAACGAAAGAGAAAAATAGAATAATGGTATCCTTTGAGGAGATGCTCAGATCTCAGGAAAGTTTGGCTGAAAGTCAGCGTCTTGAAGCTAGCCGGAGAGAGGTGGAACTACGTGGGCAATTGCAGACTGTCCAAAATGAGGTACAGACAATGACCAAAGAGAGTAACAGAATGAGAAAATCTCTTGAGGATCAGGTGTTATGGTTGGAGTTTGAGCATTGACAAATCTCTGTTGTAGTGAGAAGACTTGCAGTGAGAAGAGGGTCTAAGTGAGCGATTGCAGACTGTCCAAACTTAGATACATTGACAGAGGAGAAAGAAAAAATGAATGAGCATCTTGAGGATGAGGTATTATGGTGGGAGTTTCAGTGTGCATCAACCTCTGTTTAATCTGAGGAGATAATGGACGCTCTACAGGAGAGCATGCACATTGTCAGAACTGAGCTGGAGAGAAAGACCAAATGAGAGAATCTCTTGAGGACAAGTTTCTATGGTACGAGTTTGAGTATGAACAAATCTCTCTTGAAGCCAACGAGACAAAGGATTTTCTATGTGAGAAGCTGCAGACTGTCCAAATTAAGCTACAGACAATGCCCAAAGAGACAGACAAAATGAGAGTATCCTAAGTTTGGTTGCAAGTAAGCGTCTTGAAGCTAGCCGGAGAGAGGTGGAACTACGTGAGCAATTGCAGACTGTCCAGATTGAGCTTCAGACGATGACGGCTGAGAAAGAAAATGTGTGAGCATCCTTTCAGGACATACAAACACACACACACACACACATTCCTGTACAGGCATCAAAGTGAGGACTGAGACAATTCACATTGGGACTGAGGACCACCTTTTCTGCTATACTTAGAGACAAATGGATCTTGTACTTCAACACTAGGTGGCCCCCTAACTCCAGTTTCCACCTCAGCTTTTTAAAAAATACAAAGAAAGAAAACCATGAGAAAAAGTTCTGTACTATTTTAGTGAGGACCTTTTCAATGGGGTGCTATTAGGTCCATTTCTAGTCAGACCATTTCTTTTTATAGGTTGTAATCATTCTTTTTTCCCTTTTTATGTTTTACTGTGGACTCATACTGTAATAATAAATAATTTTAGGTGTGATTTTGGAAATTGGAGAATTTTAGGTCAATAAATGAGCAGAATATGCATAATGTTTTGTCCCTTCAGACTATTGCATCGAAGTACAGTTGTACTTTTATTGTATAATTACAGTATGGCGTAATACTTGCCGCACAAGAAGTTCTATTTTTTACTCTGGTTGTTCTGTTTGTGTATTCTGGGTGTTTGTCACTGTGAATTTAGAGGTCATTGCAGCAGTTTGTCTTATTGAGTTTTTCTATATTTAAGTTTTTTTCTGAAAGTGTCTATGTGAATGGGTTCTACATTTACTTCTTATATATGAATCTTTACTATGTGTACTTTAATTAATGTGGTCACAGATATAAGTTAAAGTTGACTCTATCAGTCAAAGTGACTGTGGATGAACTGGATGTATGTCAGACCAGCTGCTCTCAGTCACTTCCTGTTGCCCACAGATATTTTACAAGACAATTAAAAAACTTTCATTGTGGCTCTTCAGTGGAGTAATTGTCTGCATTGTCAAAGACAATGTATAGACATCTTTCGAAAGATTTATCAGAGGGAACAAACTAAAATACTGAGGATGTGGTCAGATTCTCAGTCAAACTTTGCATCAAATTCAGTTTAGTAAAATAATTCTGGATATTATAGTGTATTCCCAAACAGACTGAAATGCAAAGTTCCCACAATCTCATCTACACATAGCAAACCTTTGGGACACCTAAGGGCCCAGGACCCTGAATAGGAGTATACAAGCTTAACTCAGTGCCTTCTGGTGACTGAACATAAATACATTTTCTCTTAGAAAGTATTTTAATGATTTTCCAGTAAGTGATGACGTCATCACTGCATGTGGAAACAGTACATACATGTACAACGTATCAGCATAGATGCACCAATACTTAACAAAGCTAAAACTGAGAAACAACAAATACTGCAGCTTCCCCAGCTTAGCAAAACATTCCATATAAATGGGAATCAAACTTTCTTGTTAACATTAAGTGCAAATGCTGTATAAAATAAAGCTGCTGAAACAGAGTTAAGAATACTGAAGCTGCTCACAGAACACATGAAACTGAAGTGAACAGATTAGCATAGATGCACCAATACTTAATAAAGCTCAAACTGAGAATCAACAAATACCGACACATCACAACAAACCCATAAAACTGAGGTGAATAGATCGGAAGGGATTCACCAGTTGCAATTTTCCAATTTACGATTTTTTTCACAAGTCTGAACTGCCAAGTCTGATTTTTAGCAAATTCCCATTTTCTTTCTCAAAGCTCTAATTGACTGCATTCTTAATCTTTCTTTGTTTCTCTATATTTAAATAAATTCTTATGCTCTTGATAGAGCACTGACTATTAAATTGACCTATTTTCCCCATAATGCATCAATTCACAGGGCATTCTCTCACTCAAGTTTGAAACTGAAGTACTCAGATACTGGCTAGAGCCCTTTTTGCACAGATACTTCCATTAAATCTTCCATTTTAAATTAGTTTTAGTATTTCACACTTTACTAAACATGTTGACAGCTGCTTCCCTCAGAGTCCTGTTTATGAAATATTTAAAGTGAATTTTTGTTCTCCCCGATAAGTACTAAAATCATGTAAACTGGTATCTAAGTCTCTTATTGTGAAAAGCAAAAACAAAACTGAGTGTCGGATCCACAGTAAAAAGATAACATCTCCAGCTCAGATGACGGAACTTCTGTGTTGTTATTTTCATGAATGATACATTGCCTGACATGTCTCTGGTCATCCCAGGTAATACCTAAAATTGTCCAATTGCAGTCACTGGCTGGTCAATCGGTGCATCCCTATAGGTCAGCTCTATTAATTGGAATGGTGCATCTCTAGTCTTCATGTCTACTATTTCAGTTTTCTTGTACCAGATCTGCGATTTAAAGTTACAATTTGGTTGTACACATAGGCTTTGACATTTTTCCATGACCTTCCACACAGGACTTTCTCGGCTTGTATAGCACGCAGGCAGTCCTCTTTGCCAGGAGCTCTCCGCTCTGTCACATATTTTCCCAGGTGCTTTTTCACTGCCTTCCTTTCTGTGGCCCTCCATGGTCTCCTTGCTGTAGCTCGGGGTGGCTCTACAAATGACAAAGAAGGCAATGTAGATTTTGCAATGTTCAAAAAATAGGCAACTATACAGATTTCTTGACTTGGCTCATGCACAGCTAGCAAACAGTCATGTTGAAAGGGTGTGGAGCAAAAAAAAGTCATGTGGCCTGATAATTTTTTTTCAGGCCAAGTCATCAATCTCAATCAGTAAACCTAAGGTGTAACTGGCAGCACCAGTTTTCTTTGCTACTTTGTTAATTGCTGAATGATTGCACGAGTGACTTGTCAACTAGTAAAATAAATACACAGACAAACTTAACCCACAATGTGTTAGTATAGTTTCCAAAAGCATTTTGGGAGACTATGGTGGGTGGATGTTAGACCCTCTGAGGGGATCAGCGGGCATGACAGTTTTTTACTCATCCATCCACTGTGGTAAGGACATCCAAACTTTGTAGCAAGTCTCATCAGTGAAAAATAGTAATCCAATGTTGAAATCGGTGTTAAAATTGGCAGGATAAGAGCTCATTAACTCACTGAACTAGGTTACATAAGTTTGTGTGTATGAGAAAGACAGGCCGTTAATGCACAGCAGGGTGTGGGGGATGGAGGTGGGGGGCTAGACTTACTGGGTGTGAGAATGTTATGCTGAGGTGACAGCACAAATATTAACAATTAGAGCTATTTAGAGTAGAGACTACTTTTCTCCTCAGACCTACACTGATCTTAAGCAGTCCCTCTCCAGAATCCAACTAATTGAAATCCATCATGACAACAGAGAAGTTTGCCCAGTTTATAAGAATGTACCTTTTCCTTTCACCATCTGTTTTCTTGAACATTGAACTATGCAAAAAAGTTCTGCTAGTAGCATGCATCACCAAGGAATAATTAAGTCACTAAAAATGTACTGTGATGTTATTGTGACCTCTCAAGAAGCTGATTGGCTCCATTCTCTCTTTTACTACTGATGATATCTCCTATGGTCCTTTTCTTTGTCAATCACCTGATCCTTGAACGACTCCATAGTACACGCTAGGCATTGATTGATATTAAAATCTAATGCCAGAATGACTCTATCTAACATAACCATGATACATGCATTTGCAAATAAGGGCTCAATAATTGCTGGTAGCCTAACTCCCTTTGTGTTTTTAGTTAGTAATCTGCAGTATTTCCACACATCAGATTTCACCCATTTTTGCAGGGTTACAATGTGGAACCTGAGCCTTCAGCCATGGTGACAGGCTTAGACAGTTCAAAATAAATTCTAAAAAATATTAATGCAATGAGATTTTTGATTAGTAATCATCAGTGATGCGGATTTAATGACTGAAGAGGGTGAAGACAAATATTAGAATATGTAGAACAGTCTGATAAATTGAGAGAAAAAACAAGTTTACTGTAATACAGCTTTTAAAAGCAGAAAAATAGTACACAATTTAATAGAATAGATAGTTGCTGATGGCTATGACCCTCCACTGGTCACATGGGGATGACTATCTGTGTTTCGCATGAAGGCCCCAGAAAAAAAGTTAACATTTTGTTTGCCTCAGATAATTAGTGTGATTTAAGTGAAAGTTAACTATTATGCAACAACTTAACTGT
Organism: Cetoscarus ocellatus; assembly: GCA_037902135.1. Taxonomy (NCBI): domain Eukaryota; kingdom Metazoa; phylum Chordata; class Actinopteri; order Labriformes; family Labridae; genus Cetoscarus; species Cetoscarus ocellatus. The sequence goes on along the minus strand of JBAMNC010002211.1, from coordinate 36,324 downwards.
TTTGTTAGGGGCATAATAAGATTGCTGGTTTTAGAATAATGTTAATACATTAATTACATTGAAGGTAGCTCAGCACAGCTGAAAGCTTTGTCTGTTCTGAAAGCAAACATGGTTGTTGTAATTTAGCTTGAATTAAGAGCAAACCTGCACTATCAATGTGTTACTTACTTGCTTACTAGGAAGCATTGGTTCACTCAGTAAAAAAGCTTTTTTCATTTGATGGTGTTATCCGCTGATTAATCTGTCATCTGCTTTTTCCTGCTCTAAACTCTCATGATTATATTGGCCATTGAACATCGCCTATCAGTCAGCCTCTAACGACAATATCCAGAATATCAGACAGTATTCAGTCTCATGCCATGAAATGATTTATATTGTATATATTTTCCAGCACTGATTTTAAACAGAGCTCTGCATTTATTGTATTAATAGCAGGTTTGTTTAGTTACTCAGTGGGAATGAGAGGCTGGCATAAAGCTCTTGTATAAATCCTAATGCAATTTCCAAACTTGTTCTCCCCGTTAAGGAAATTTATATTTTTTCCCCATAGTTGTGTATCTTCATTATCTTCATTATCTGCTTAACATTTACCTGGGGTGCCCTGTCACAACTTTTACATGTTTTGCTGGAGCTTCAGACTCACTGCTTACTTGTGTAGCCTCACAACGCTCCCTTGTAATAACTGTGTGGCCTCCACTTTGGGAACCACTGCCCTATTGTATTGATAAGCTGATACACTTTCCTGCTCTCCTCATGTTTACAACACTGTATTATACCCTGCTTGTTCGTTTTTTAGATGTAGGTCCCTTCTCCTCTTCCCTGACAAGATACTTTACCAAAGTAGCAAAGATGGGAGTTCAGATACAGATGGTGAGTTATTTGGCTTTAATTATGAAAGTTTATTGAACATTGCAAACTTAAACTATAGAAAACACCTGCTTTTTGCTTAAGGGACCACCTGATTGATTCAAATAGTCATTCCTATAATACTGCTGCAGTGTCAAAATTGAGGTATTTAGTTTTAAAAAAAGGTGATGTTTGATATAGTTGCAAGTCCTTGCATTTATGAAGAGCTTTTGGGGAGAAATATGCAACATACAGCGTGTATTATAGGGCCAAAAAATACATTGATACAATTTCAAGGCTGTGCCATCCACACCTAGCTTAAAAATGTATAGTATTTGTTGACTTGTGCATATTTAAGGAGAGATTAAATGATGCAGGAATGCATACCTTGCCTGTTTTGAGCCAAAGTGCCCTTTCAGTTGACACTTGAAAGCACAGTCTGACACAGTATTTATCACAAATCCTGACTTTTAATGAAGTTAATCTTATAAAGAAACTAGAAAAGCACTCAAAGAGTGCAGACCTCCGCCAAGGTGACCCGGATCAGTCCCAAAATTTAATCAGTTCTTTCATATCCCATTTCCAACAATTTCTGAAAATTTCATCCAAATCTGTTCAGAAACTTTTCAAGTTATTTTGAAGACAAACAAACAAACAGACAAACAGACAGACAGACAGATAAACGCCGGCAAAAACCTTGGCGGAGGTAAAATTGACAGGCCTTACCCCAGGAAATATTTTTTTTTTATAAAGGAGCGCTAAATATTTTCTGTGATGCATTACTAATCTCAGCAGCTGTTGTGTTGAGTATCAGACATACATTTTTGAGTAAAGTTGTGAACTACTTGACAATCATCACTGATCCTTTTATACTGAGATCTACCAGTGAAAAGAACCAGCAAAGTCCTTTTGGTCAGAAGGAAAGAGTATAATACAACAGCCAGAAACTTACCATCCACATTGCAGGGGTCTAATCTTTTTCTGGGGGAGGACAGGTCCAGACATCCGTCTAAAAACAAGAGCAAGTGTGGGACAAAAAAAAACTGTTACTTGTACTCATTAAACTCATTCGAAGAGTATTTGGCCATTTATTTTGATTTTTTTTTTCAATGTAAATGGGGTGGCCGTTATCTTTTACCATTTTAGGATACTGAGGAGAGTACTGATTTTTTTAAGTCAGACATGGTTCCAAGATTGAGCTCAATACATATAACATTAATGTCATAAATCCACACACAGCTGGTAAACTGTCATAGAAAGCACATAATGGTGGGTTTAAAGAAGAAATGACAGACCTTACCCCAGGAAATAGGTTTTTTTTATAAAGAAGCACTAAATATTTTCTGTGATGCATTACTAATCTCAGCAGCTGTTGTGCTGAGTATCAGACATACATTTTTGAGTAAAGCAGTACACTACTTGACAATCATCACTGATCCTTTTATACTGAGATCTACTAGTGAAAAGAACCAGCAGGTTACTTTTGGTCAGAAGGCAAGAGTATAATACAACAGCCAGAAACTTACCATCCACATTGCAGGGGTCTAATCTTTTTCTGGGGGAGGACAGGTCCAGACATCCGTCTAAAAACAAGAGCAAGTGTGGGAGTAAAAAAAACTGTTACTTGTACTCATTAAACTCATTCGAAGAGTATTTAGCCATTTATATTGATTTTTTTTCAATGTAAATGGGGTGGCCGTTATCTTTTACCATTTTAGGATACTGAGGAGAGTACTGATTTTTTAAGTCAGACATGGTTCCAAGATTGAGCTCAATACATATAACATTAATGTCATAAATCCACACGCAGCTGGTAAACTGTCATAGAAAGCACATAATGGTGGGTTTAAGGAAGAAATGACAGACCTTATCCCAGGAAATAGTTTTTTTTATAAAGAAGCACTAAATATTTTCTGTGATGCATTACTAATCTCAGCAGCTGTTGTGTTGAGTATCAGACATACATTTTTGAGTAAAGCAGTACACTACTTGACAATCATCACTGATCCTTTTATACTGAGATCTACTAGTGAAAAGAACCAGCAGGTTACTTTTGGTCAGAAGGCAAGAGTATAATACAACAGCCAGAAACTTACCATCCACATTGTAGGGGTCTAATCTTTTTCTGGGGGAGGACAGGTCCAGACATCCGTCTAAAAACAAGAGCAAGTGTGGGACAAAAAAAAACTGTTACTTGTACTCATTAAACTCATTCGAAGAGTATTTGGCCATTTATTTTGATTTTTTTTTTCAATGTAAATGGGGTGGCCGTTATCTTTTACCATTTTAGGATACTGAGGAGAGTACTGATTTTTTAAGTCAGACATGGTTCCAAGATTGAGCTCAATACATATAACATTAATGTCATAAATCCACACACAGCTGGTAAACTGTCATAGAAAGCACATAATGGTGGGTTTAAAGAAGAAATGACAGACCTTACCCCAGGAAATAGGTTTTTTTTTTTATAAAGGAGCGCTAAATTTTTTCTGTGATGCATTACTAATCTCAGCAACTGTTGTGCTGATAGGATGAAATGGGGAGTATCAGACATATATTTTTGAGTAAAGTAGTGAACTACTTGACAATCATCACTGATCCTTTTATACTGAGATCTACTAGTGAAAAGAACCAGCAAAGTCCTTTTGGTCAGAAGGAAAGAGTATAATACAACAGCCAGAAACTTACCATCCACATTGCAGGGGTCTAATCTTTTTCTGGGGGAGGACAGGTCCAGACATCCGTCTAAAAACAAGAGCAAGTGTGGGACAAAAATGTTGACAAGCCCACTCAAGGCCATCAGCTGCCACAAAACTGTTACTTGTACTCATTAAACTCATTCGAAGAGTATTTGGCCATTTATTTTGATTTTTTTTTTCAATGTAAATGGGGTGGCCGTTATCTTTTACCATTTTAGGATACTGAGGAGAGTACTGATTTTTTTTAAGTCAGACATGGTTCCAAGATTGAACTCAATACATATAAGCCTAAACCAATCATTTTCATTTAGTTTTAACTCACCATCCATATCTGAGGTCCCATCCTCTCTGCAGGAATTGGGCCTCTTTTCAGTAGAGAAGTTGGGGTTTTCATCTGAAAATAAAAATAAACAAAGTGAGAGCTCATACTGTACAGTGTTGAAAGAGAAGACAGAATGAAAGCAGGCAACCGTATCTGCAAAAAAAGAGAGTTTGATTGTGTTTATATACACAGGGTTCATACACATTTTGCAGGGTCAAATTCAAGGTCTTTTCAAACACTTTTAAGGGTCATTTTCACATTTTTCCAGCACCTTATTGCTGAGGTAAACTACATATTTATAGGAAAACAACCTGTACATACTAATCAAATGCAACTGTTCTGCCATGAAGACATCTATGGCAGTGCTTACAGTGTACAGTTTTTTGTTGACACTTTCACAGAGGAGTCAGTTCAGTTCTGGGATTCATTATTAAGGTCATGATGGTGCTGTAATGGACAGCAATGTAATCAGAGATGTCTCAAATAGTTTTTCCTCTTCTTGTACATAAACATGGAAGACAAGAGATTTCAAACACCTCAAAAATACTGCAGTTCAAAACAGTAACCCCAATAGATAACTTAATGAACCTAAGCATCTTGGATGTTGCACCCAATTACAAAAATATGTACAGCTAGACCTAAGAAAGGGAGTAACTAAAAAAAGACGAGGGCTGCAAGTATCAGTCACTTTCACAATTGATGTAACTTTCCATTGTTATCTCAATAAATTTCTTTGTCTATAAAAGGGCTCAAAGTAGTGAACATTTATTTTTTGTATAACAAAAATGTTTACTTCTTAAATTGTATAAACCAGAGAAAGGAATCCTCACATTTAAGAAGCTGGAACAAGCAAATATGTTAAAAGACAAATCAATGCAATCAAAATAGCTGCAGATTGAATTATTATGTGCACCTCTAACACAGACATGTTTAAAATGAACAGAATCCTAAGACACATACCATCATCTTTATCTCCGCCTGGGATCCTTCCGAGGGCCAATGTCAGAAGTTGATGTGTGATTTTTGCCTTTGAAATGTAATTATAGTCAAATTCAGTGCTGATCAGAACCAAAAATTCTTCAAGTACAAAGACCACTGTTGAATAAACTAGCTCAATTAATGAGGTTATTCTGCTACTTCTATATTAATATAATATGTAACTTCAAGCCAGAGAAATTACTCAAAACAATTCTTGCTCATGCAAGCATTTACTTTCCTCTTCAATTTCTTTTTTTTGTTAAAAAATTTACTAGTCAATATTTATATATCATCTTCTCATAAAAAAGGTGTGACTGTGTATCCTTATGGATTGCCTGACAATGTATTTTTATGAAATGAGACTGATACTGTCCAGCTGATTTAGACTCTACAAATTACAAAGACACTAACCTTCTCCTTGGACTTGTAAATGCATGTACACTTCTTTGTTTTCAGGACTTCTATTAGCTATTGTGATTATATTAGCTATAGATTTCCAGGGATATTGTGAGAATACTGTACATGATGGCTTAAAAAAGCAGGACTAAACTGTGTCAGCTGTTAGCGCATATCACTAACAGAGAGGTTGATGGTGTTGAGGTTCTTTCCCTTTAAAGTCCCAGTGCCTTGCTCAGTTGCAAACAGAAGTTTACTTATCTTGGCAATTTGAAAGGTTTTGTCCGTCTGTTGGTAAAAGTCCCGATGAACTCTGATGTTATGCCCCATAAACCTTGCAACTTGTTCCAGCTCTTGTTCACTTAGGTCCAGGAGTTGGCAGAGAGTGGCAACCTGCTTTCTTAATTTAATTGATCTCAGTAGCTCAGGGTTTTCTGCTTTGCTTTCCTCAGCATATTTTCAGGCAGTCACATCCACCTATGTTTGTCATTGCACCAGGTCTTGCAAAGAGATAAGGGTTTGTAGTTCCATAAATAATTAGTTCTAAGTCTCGCAGTTTAACTTTTTTACTCACTAATACTAGATTGGAAAGGTGCCACTTTTCGATAAGTTTTGTTTAAATAAACATTACAATCAATCATAATGTTGCCATCCTCATGCATTTTTAATTAACATGCATTTACTTTGTGTCTTTGTAAATGTGTTTATGTCTACAAGTAATCAAATTAGTCTTCAGTCTTTATAATGTTTTCTTTGTCTTTAATACAAACCCTGGAGAGCAATAATGATGCTGAGTGGATTATCCTGGTGAAATTAAATGAATTTATTCTCAACTAGAAATGCACTCAGAGAGCACAGACCTCCGCCAAGCAGCGCAGTTCCACCAATGAAAATTTCTGAATCCAGACAGTGATCTGGATCACCCTCAAAATCTAATCAATCGTTCTTTGTCCCATTTCTGACATTTCCTGAAAATTTCATCAAAATCTTCCCACAGCTGTTTGAGTTATGTTGCTAACAGACAGACAAACAGACAAACCCACCCAAAAACATAACCTCCTTGGTGGAGGTACTAATCTTGTGACTCCTATCTTATCCCTGACTGGAGAAAACTGTGGCGTTAGAACTCTTCTAGTGTTACAACAATCCCTGGTCTCCCACGGATGGTTGTAATACTATAAATAAATCAACAGTGGTCAAATAGTAATTTGAATGACTAGTATTTGATTCTTTTCTTCCAGACCCACCCAAAAACATAACCTCCTTGGCGGAGGTAACTAACTGATGCAGTTGAGCTGATTAGTGCACAAAATAGACTAAATTTACCTGAAGTTGACTGGCTCTAGCTCCACAGTATTTACACATTTTGTTCCATTACATAAAACATCATTAAATACTTCACATTTCAAATAAAAAAACCAAACATTTACATGTCTTTAAAGTTGTGACTGCTAAATGAGTGTCTTACTGAGACTGTATTAGTTGTAATGGAGATTAACTATCATCATGTTGAACAAGGAGATTCATCTATTCAACAGCCTCTTTCCAGGGCAGCTTTAGTTGCAAACTATTTTAACTCTAATTGTACAATTGATCAGTTCTTAGAAAACAAGCACAGTAATAGTGAAGCAAGTCTCTGTGGTAAACATGTTCCAGTCATGTGACCGTGATATAATTTGTTTATAACTAACATTTTACTGCTTACAATTTAATTAACACTTCAAAAATCATAAAGTGATTCTTATCTGTGAAGATTATTGTGCTGAACAAAACATGTAGATATCATGAAACACTTCATTTTCAGTAAAAATCCAAAATCAAATTAAAAAAAGAAACATGAAGGCTTTTTGATGAGGCAACAGGTGAGAGGCTGATTTCCTCATTTGACCATTCTAGTAAGTCTGAATAATTATGGTATATGTATGGTATATTGATTTTGTAAGATTACTTACTTCAGTTGGCCTCCGGGTCATTGTATTTTGGACCTAACAATTCAGAGAAAAGATAGTATTTAAATGTTAGTGTCTGAAACAGTTTGAACAAATTATTACAATCACAGGTAACTAGTCACCTCTAGAAAGTTATACTATACAGTTGTGCATTGATATCTTTCTGCTACATTCATCTTCATACAACAATCAAGAAGAACTGATCAATGCTACATTGTTAAAAAGGCACTGTCATGTATATAATATGTAAACGACTGAAAAAAAAAAAACGGCATCATGAATACATACAATCTACACACTGTAATCTGCATGCTTTCCTTTACTGAATTTGGTCAGTATATAATTAACATAATAATAATGTATTCCATCAGGAAATGGGCTAGTTATGTTTATAAATTACAAATTCTTAATTTTCCATGCAGCCACTTTTTGGGCCAGACACAGATCTGCCATCATTTCAGTTTCTGGAGCCTAATTAAAAAACAGGTAAATATAAATATTTGTTTGTTGATTAGCAAGGTATTATTTGAAGTCTTTTTGTTCTAACTATAGTATACTTCATGGTGTTTATAATGATTTTAACCTGGATTACTCATTTCTTTATCAAACCAACCGATTTTGCATCGTCTGTGTAACACTCAAGCCTATGTCTGATTGTGTTACAGGATGTAAGTTCACACCAACATACCCTGTGCACTATGATAACTGAACTGACAGTCACATGGTGGGTATGAATTAAACAAAACGAAAGGTACCATATCAAGTTAAACAGCTAATTATTATTATTCACACAAGGTATGAGAGCTGATTTTAGCCTGCATACATCTCAAGTATATCTAACCAACTAGCCTTTACAGCCACAGTTTGTCTCCTAAAATCACATTTTAAGTTTAGTTAAAATATTTCACAATTTTAACATGTTACAACATGTTACTAGCACATTTGCCACATTTTTTTCATAGTTTAATTTTGAAATGCCTCTAAATTTCACAAAGACAAAAAATTGTATTTTAACAAAGCAGTAAAAAAAACACGAAAGACTGAAAGACACTACACCTTACATTAATCACAAGCACCTAAATGTATTTCCTCATACTGAGAGAAATGTCATAAACTAGGCGTGACCACACTTTAAGAGATTGCTTTAAATGAAGGTTAGAACCAACATTTTATCATTTAATTTGTCAGAAAATCTGATGGGTTAACTATATACTGCAGCAGTAAACTGGCTTCTTGGAAACTTGTATAGTCAAATTTATGGTCACATACAAAAATAGAGTAACAGTTACCTTTTTTAGCTTAAAGTTTAGCATAACTTAATATTTCCACCTTGCAATTAAGTAGGTTTGAATTGCAACATGTTTCTAAATCACAAAATAATAGTACACAGCTAGCATAAATTGACATATATAAGCTGAAATTTAAAATATTTTAACACTTACTTGCTGGCAGATTATTTGAGAAAAACGTCTTTCGCAGTTTTCGTGATGCAGTCGTAAATGCTGAATTCTCCTCCTGAACCTGTCCAGACTCCTTTCACACTCCTGCGTCATGCTCCTTCAGCTAGCAGGCCCACAGCACAGGCAGAGTAGCTAAGGTGAGGGCTGGCAGCTAGCTCTGCTCACTGCCCATCCCCCACTCACAGGTGAGGGGGATAAGCGGCCCCTCCCCTTGATGGGCCATTAGTTGAGGCTGCAGAGTGCAGGCAGAGTGCACCACAATATCAGCACTTTTCAGCTCTGACTCTCAGGCCTCTTTACAGGCTGCAAATTTACATTTAAGTAGAAGAATTTAATTTATCTGCACAGAGTAGTGGAAGAAGTGACCCTACAATGTTAAGATACTGTTATATTACTAAAAATCCTTCATTAAAATTTTTAAGGCAATAAAAAAGTAATGTATCAAAAGTAAACTACCGAGCCTCTCTCAGAATATACCCTGCTTGTACTATATTTGTATTCTGTTTTGTATTCATCATTTTACATTTTATTTTTAATGTTATTATTTTATTTTATATATTATTATCAAAAATGCATTCATGTTTTATTCCAGTGTTTCATATGGAAAGAGACTGTTAACTGCTGAATTCCTCCTAATTGATAAATTAAATTTTATGTAAATTCAAGGATGATTAAATCTAATTAAACTCATAAAAATACTACAAAGTTTTTGTGTTGACGACATATTGTAGAATTATTTGGGATTTCCAGAGCAACATAAGTGGTCAGCAAAATGTAGGGGATTAGAAAGTACATTTATTTAGTATACTATAGAAAATAGAATCCTAAAGTTTAAGTAACTTAAATCTTTAATACAGTAAAGGGGCAATAGTAGTACAGTAAATGGGCAATATATCAAAATTATATTTATTATATTATATTATACCGTTATCGAGATATGAGATACACGGTCTTAGATTGTGGATACTGAGATATGGCAGTAATGGTGTTGTTTTCTGGTTTTAGAGACTGAATAAAGACTGAAATACATTAAAGTAATGTAAGTTTATCAACTTACTAGACTGTTCTGCCTGTTTCAATGCTTTCCTTGACTCACATTGTCATCATATTCAAGTCATTGATGATCCTTTATCCAATATCTTATTGTGTTAATATTTTGTGAAAAAAAGTCATACCTACAATATTGTTGTAGCCAAGATGATATATCAAGTGATGGTATCTTTAATTTTGTCTCCCAGTCCAACATTAATTAAGTCCTTTTAAGGAGATTCAAAAAATATCAATATATATATATCATATAGAGATAAAAGACATAGCCTAAAAATATTACAATGTGATTTTCAGGACAAATCACTCAGCCTTAGTATGAAGATCTACCAAAAAAACTGTTCTCCAAAATAATGTCTATTAGTTTAAGATCTTTTTTCCTATACTCTATCAGCTCTAAACTGAGGTTTAACAAAATATTATGTATGAAAAAAGTACAGAAATATGCAGTAAACCATTTAGGAGGTCATTTTTCAAACACTGTCGAAATGGTCTTTTAAATGATAATCATAATAATGATAATAATAATAATAATAATAATACATTTTATTTAAAAGCGCCTTTCTCAGCACTCAAGGACACTTTACAGAGGAATAAAACATAGTTAAAATCTAAATTTAAAATAAATAAAAACAACAGACAAAAATGACAGCAGGTTAAAATGGGTGTGAGAAGTTAAAGGGAATATGCCAGTCGGAACAGATGGGTTTTGATTTGTGCTTTGAAGTGAGGTAGAGAGTCCATGTTTCTGAGTGGGGAGAGAGTTCCAGAGTTTGGGAGCAGAGCGACTGAAAGCTCTGCTGCCCATGGTGCCGAGATGGGTGGAGGGCACAGAGAGGTAGAGGGTTTCCCATATGTGGTATTGGTAAGTGTCCCTGATGTAGCTAAGGGCTACAGGAAGGTGCTAGAGTTCTGAAATCTAGTGTGTGCTATCAGGGGCCAGAGACATGCCCACAACCCAAACTTCAGCCCTCTAGCTACTTCCTGTATCCACCAGCTAAATCAGGGACACTTCCCACGGGAAACTGGGGGTTTGCCCATGTCCTTTACTGAAAAAGGGGGTTCCCATGGGGCTAGAACCTTGAAAATTGATACAGTTGTTCATCTCACAGCCCACAACATTTCTGATGTCTCAAAGTCTGCTATGTAGGGCCCAAGGACTTGACTGCATGCCTGAGGCCTACTAGTAGTGATGAAGCCTGAGGCCTGCAGGCATGAAAAAAATTAGTCCGGCTCTCTCATTTTTAGGTTTATTGACTACAAAACTCTCACACAAGTAATAGGGCCCCCAGTGAGTGTTCATGTGCAAGATTAGATCCTTAGTTCTAAAGGACCCTAACACAGGCCTGTTTCTCAGTTTAGGATTAAAGCCTGAGGCCTTCCAGCATGTAAAAATGAGTCCAGCTCCCTCATCTTTAGGTCTATTGACTCCAAAACTCACACACAAGTATTAGGTCCCCCAATGAGTGTGCATGTGCAATATCAGACATGTAGCTCAAAAGGGGCCTGAGCACGGGCCTGTTTCTCACTTGACAATTAACCCTTTAATGTACAAAAAGATCAAAAAGGTCAAAATGTCAGAGATTCCTTAACAAATTTGGTTCAGAACGCACAGGCTCTATATTGAATGTCCAATGTGAATACCAATGCATCTTTTCAGACCTCCAGGGGCCTGTAGTTATGAACAGGGGCCAAAAAGACATGTTTTTTTTCACAACTGTTTGCTCTTTTGCTCCCATTTAACCCCTGTGACACTTAGAGAACTGAAACCTGGGATTTGGGACTTCTGGAAAATCTAAAATCATTTGCTTTTGGAACCATCTTGTTAGCCCCTCCCAAACAGGAAGTAGCTCCAGGAACAACCTAGAGACTTGCCCTTGAAACTGTTTGTTTACGGAAGTGAACTGAATCACCTCTTAAAGTTTCAGCTCATTTGATGCAAAAATGACCGATTTATGGGGCTTCAAAGTCCAAAAATGTGAAATTTTGACATGGTGCCAGGGGTCACAGGAAGGTCACAGAGACACCAAACCACCACAGATCCACTCCAAATATAGCCTAGTCTAACATACTAAGAGGTCAGCCCCGGGGTCCCAATAGAAAAACATTGCCCCCTGTCCTTGCTGGAAAATCAAGTCTTGGTAGCCTCTTACACCCTGAGACCATTCTGCCTGTAGAATTAGACCATAGCCCTAATTTTTTGGCCGATTGGGACAAAATTTTTATCACAAGTACTAGGGGCCCAGAGAATTATGAATTTAAATTTCAACCTCCTAGCTCCACAGAGGGCCAAATGGCAGCCGCTTGAAACTGTGAAATTGTATCCCTTTAATGTCCAACATGATCAATGTCCTCTTTTTTTCTTATTTCACCTCTGTGAGTCTTAGAGAACTGAAACCTGGGATCTGGGACCTCTGGAAAATCTAAAGTCATACTGTGCTGGAACCATTTTGCTAGCCCCTCCCAAACTGGAAGTAGCTCCAGGAACGACCTAGAGACTTGCCCTTGAAACTGTTTGTTTACGGAAGTGAGCTGAATCACCTCTTAAAGTTTCAATGTGACAAATGTGACATTTTGACATGGCGCCAGGGGTCACAGGAAGGTCATAGAGACACCAAACCACCACAGTTCCACTCCAAATATAGCCTAGTATAACATACTAAAAGATCACTTCCGGGATCCCAGTAGAAAAAAAGTGACCCCTGACCTTTCTGGGAACATTTGCTACATAGTAAGCCACATCAAAGGTATTCCCAGTGGAGTAGAGGTCTGATATGTTGTGGGGGTATTCAGGGCAGTGACATGAAGCACTGTATCAGTTTTCAAGCATCTAGCCCCATGGTAACCCACACTTTCCAGCAGTTAGGCCTACTAGTAGTGATGAAGCCTGAGTCCTTAAAACATGTAAAAATAAGGCGTGCTCCCTCGTTTGTGGGTCTGTTGACACCAAATCAGAGACACAACTACTAAGTCTCCCCCTGACTTTTCATATTATTTTTCAGAGCCCTAGCTTGAAAGGGGCCCGAGCACAGGCCTTTTTCTCACTCAAGGATTAACCCTTTAATGTCCAAAAAGGCCAAAAAGGTCAAAATCTCAGAGATTCCCTTACCGATTTTAACCAAAACACGTATGTTCTAAATTTAGGTTAATGTGAATACCCATGCTCGTTTTCAGAACTCCAGGGGCCTCAAGGCATGAATGAGGGCCAAAAAGACATGTTTTTTCACCACTGTTGCTCTTTTGCTCTCAGTTCACCTCTGTGACACTTAAAGAACTGAAACCTGGGATCTGGGACCTCTGGAAAATTTAAAGTCTTACTGTGCTGGAACCGTCTTGCTAGCCCCTCCCAAACCGGAAGTAGCTCCAGGAGCAACCTAGAGACTTGCCCTTGAAATCAATTATTCAAGGAGGTGAACTGAATCACCTCTTAAAGTTTTAGCTAATGTGATGCAAAAATGACTGATTTATGGAGCTTCAAAGTCCATAAATGTGAAATTTTGACATGGCGCCAGGGGTCACAGGAAGGTCACAGAGACACCAAACCACCACAGATCTGCTCCAAATATAGCCTAGTATAACATACTAAGAGATCAGCCCCGGGGTCCCAATAGAAAAACATTGCCCCCTGTCCTTGCTGGAAAATCAGGTCTTATTAGCCTCTTACACCCTGAGACCATTCTGCCTGTAGAATTAGACCATAGCCCTAAATTTTTGGCCGATTGGGACCAAATTTACAAATACTTGGGGTCCCCATGAGTCAGGATTTTAAATTTCAATCTCCTAGCTCCTCAGGGGGCCAAATGGCAGCCACTTGAAACTGTGAGGGTGAGGGGGTCTGAGGGGGTCTGACATCTGCATAGACTTTAAACCTGGTTCTACAGATAAAGGGTTTGAGCTGTGGAATAACGAAGGGTTAGTTACTGTAGGAAATCTGTATGAAGGGAAAATATTTCTCTCATTTGATCAGCTACATAGAAAATATAACCTCCCCAAAACTAATTTTTTTTTTTAGATATCTTCAGTTGCATAGCTTTTTGAATAGCAGAAAAGACTGGGGCCAATTTCACAAATTATCACCATTAGAAAATAAGTTTTTTGCTGGAGGGAAAAAGGCATCCTTGAGCTTGGATATAAGGCATTGTTTACATTTGATATAGGCAAGCCAGCATTTATGTCCACTAATTGGAAAAATGATCCAAGTATAAATATTGAAGAGACAACTTGGTTGCAAATATGGAAACTGACAATTAATATCTCCGTTTGTAAAAGAATGCAAGAAAATCAACTCAGGCTAATGCACCGTCTACAGATAACCCCAACTTAGGCACTAAATGGATCATAATAAATCTGATCTCTGTATGAAATGCAAAATTGAAGTGGGAAGTTTTATTCATTGTGTTTGGACTGGTAAATGTATAAATAATTTTTGGAACACCATTGCAGATAGACTACACATGATTTTCAGTTTTAAACTGAACAAGGATCCTTTGTATTTTTTGTTTGGACTGCCAGTTAAGCAATTCAAAAACTAAAATTCCAAGAGACTTTTATGTGTCCTTACTTTCTGTGCAAGAAAAGCTATATTGCTGAAATGGATAGACTGTAAACCACCTACAGCTGCTGACTGGCATAGACTGATCTTTGATATCATACCTTTAGAATATCTAACACACAGGTCTAAGTGGAAGGTAAAGGTATTTTATGACATCCGGTCCCCGTTTTTTAGCTATATTGGAACTAGATTATCAGGTGTTATACGAAAGGGTCTTGCAGATAAGGGTTAGAAATATATCATTGTTATACCTAAGAGTTGGATGGACTATTATATACACCAAAATGTTGGTGATGCTGTTCTGCACAGGACTGCTAATACTGGATGCTGTCTTTAAAATACTTATGAGTAATAATCAATAGCTTTTTCTGAAGCTTTACCTGGCCTCCTCTGTGTTAAAGTTTTTTTTTAATTAATTTGTTTACGTTCTGTTTGATGTATCTTGTTCTTGCTCCTTTTAAATTAAAAAAAAAAGCAAAACCTTGGGAGTACTGATACCTAAATGACCCAATACTCAAAATTTATTATGTATTTTTATGGAACTAATCGATTTTAGGTTTTAAATGGCTTTTTTAGGATTTGTTTAGTATTTTGGCTGTGACTGTACTAAAAGAAATTGTACTAGTTGACCTAAGAGTGAATCTTAATGCAATATTTTGCAAATGCATGGGGTGTCTGAAAACTTTTTTCCAACACTGTATAATAAACTGGTGATTTGCAAAGTATTCTTAAAACTAAGTATGTTTAAAACCTTTAGCTAAAGTAAGGGAAGATGAACTAGACTATTATAAGCTATGATAAAATGTGCTATATCTTTATTGGTCCCTTGTAGCGGGAAATTTGAGAACAAAAAATAGCATGCATGGGTAACATGTATTAACAGAAAAAATAAATTAAATGACATAAAATGTTCTAAAATTATATAATAGAAAGTATTATAGACATGCTATATATAATAGATGGATCTAAGTTTGTGCAATGTGCAAAAATACCATAAGATATGATTACAGTTTATACACTAAAACCTTGTTTTACATGCATAGCTGTCTTTAACTTTAAGTCGTGTATCATTAGTTTTAGTTATCTTTGTCTTGGCAAGTAGAGGTTTTGCATGTGTAATATTTAAGACATTCACAAAAGCAGTAGTCATATTGCAGTTTAAATCATCCATAAATACTTCATGCATATGCTGCCACATCATTTGAACAATTGGATTAATGTTTAATTTTAACTTAGAATAACAGCATCACTTTTTTTTTGCCTCTGCACACCACTGAAGTTGTTCTTGAGCTATGGTGATGAAAAACTGCCAGAGCTTTTTTTCTGTATGTCATAGTAAAGTTGACCTTTGACTTTTTGAATATGAAAGGTCATCACTTCACTTATCTTTGTCAGACATATCATATTACTCATTGAGAAATAGCCAAAAATGTTTCTTTTGGGTCACAGTGACTTTGACCTTTGACCCGTGACACCCAACTCTGTTCAATCCATCCTTGGGTCTTAATAGACATGACTTTCGGACTTGGAGAAACTAATTCTATCAAGACCTAAAACATTTACTATGGCTAACATGAGCACAGTGTGCTGCTGACTGAAGACAAATGTGCACTTCTGTTGTACACTTATTTAAAGCAGAGTAGCAAAATGAAGACTGAAGCACTTTTAATATCTGTTCTGACAAGCTATAATATCAGGTATAACTCAGATAGATCTGTGACATTACAGTTAGTTTTATGAAGGTGGCGACAAGTTCAGGTTAAAAAAAAAGGATATAAATAAAGTAGACTTCAGGCAGGGTCTATGAGCCTTTTTTCTGTGAATTTAATGTAATGACAAACTACAACCTAAAAAAAGTATATATTTTTTTATTTTAAATATCGCAAGAATACAAAACAAAAGTGAAATTATATATAATGTGTCTTATTTTACTCTAGAGCACTTGGAAACTGTCATTTCTTTAGTTTAAGACCTTCTGGTGCAATAATCAAAAACTACCAGTGGGGGGCGATAAAGAGCAAAATGTGTGTGTATTCAGACTGAGTACACACAGGATGTTGTGTGTATTTTTTCTCATTTTTGTATTTTTCTGAGGACCTCTCTGAAACTTTGAGAGAAGCATGTTTACAGCCTCTGGAGGCTATTACAGTGAAAATCTTGTGAGGACCGGCCTAAATGTCCTCACTTTCAAAAATTGTCCTCACTTGAAAGGTTATAAACCCATGATGGTCCTCACAAAGATAGCAGTACAAACACACACACACACACACACACACACACACACACACACACAAACACAAACCAAAAAACAACCCTTCCTCAACAAAAACTAACCCCATCAAAAAACAAAAAACAAAAAAAAAATGCTCTCTCACGCACATAAAAACAAACTTAGAAAACTGCAAACAACCCCTGAACCCTCCTAAAAAACAAAACAAAAAACACCAAAAATCAACACTCCACCAAAGTAACAAAAACCACTGCCTACCCACAACAAATAACTGAGTCCACTGAGTCCTCCATACTTATGCGATGTTCACACCAAAAACAGGTGACACTCTTAAAATCTACATAGACGTTGTGTAACTTTGCAATTAAATAAAGGATCAAAAATAATCAATATTTATGAGCAATTAATGCCTCAAGCAAAGAGGGGGTCACTTGTTCCCCCATTACATCTCCAGGAAGTTAACCATTGAGGGGAAACCTCACAGAGGGGTGCATTGCGCCTAGAAACGGCAGTGCAAATTGGGCTTATGTCTGATTGTCTAGGGGCAGCATTTTGTTCCCCCCTCTGCTCTACCTGAACACATTTCTCAGGCCTGACAGCAGATGGCAGCAGTGTCAACTGCAGTGGCAAAATTTTTAGCCCCTTTTGTAGTAGCTGACAGTAGCCAGCTTCTGCAACAAATTTGCCTGAAGCAGTGGCGTTAATAATATCTAAATCACAAGACACAATCATAATTTATTTCATTTTTGGCTTGAACAAAATAAATTAAGACTTAGATTATGCAAGGATGGATAGAGTATTTTATCATGAGTTTTTTTAATTTGTTTTTTAGTCATAGGTGTTTTTCCCATCAAGTATCTTTTACTGATTGGTGTTGTGGGTTTTCAACTGCAAATAATGACATTTTGAAAAATGTATGAGATATTTAAATCTTTAAAAAATATAGTAGAACTATTAGCT
This sequence comes from Cetoscarus ocellatus, assembly GCA_037902135.1. Taxonomy (NCBI): domain Eukaryota; kingdom Metazoa; phylum Chordata; class Actinopteri; order Labriformes; family Labridae; genus Cetoscarus; species Cetoscarus ocellatus. Next base: position 18,885 of record JBAMNC010002211.1, on the reverse strand, counting down.
TCACATGTTCTCATCATCGTGTTGTGTACATTTTAGATCTTTAAAGCTAATAATTTCCCTCTTTAAAATATATATTTTTTTGAGTTATTGTAAGATAAGGTTACACTTGAAAAGGTTTCAAGCTCCAATTAGACGCCTAAATTGGTTCGAATTTCTTGAAATACATGAAATTTAAAATAATTTAAAACAAAAACAGAGGGAAATCTTTGGGTGTGATTTTATTTCAGATCCACAAGGTTTTATGTCATATGTGTATGATCAGCCCAAAGTGATGTTACAGTTTCCCTCTTTTATTGATCTACTTTAGTCTCGTCCTTATGAGATGAAATACAGAAACAGCTTTTATTTGTTCTCATGTATTTGATTAAGTATGCATCTCATATATCTGCTAGTTAGTGCTGATGACAAAAAAATAATGTTTGAATTGGAGTACACAGCAAGGCAGATTACTTGTCGGACAGTTATCAAAAAAAAAATCTCCAAAAGGCTCAAACAGCACAAACACATCCTAGAGGTTGAGTTCAGGCACTTCATTCGCTGAGTGGACACCTAGCACTCGCTAAAAAGGCCACAACCCCCAATTTAAAATCACTTTCCTGGTAAAGAAAGGCAAAGTTGGCATTTTAACATGGGGCTCTATGGGAATTGACTCATTTCTCAAACTGCCTCCAGTGGCCAATCTGGGTACTGCATCCTTTGGCATCTCTTAAGCACTCTATTTTTCAGCTCTGGAGGTTGCTGCCTGCTATTGGCCCATTACTCCAGGCTAAATGACAAAAGGGCCCCTTGGTGCCCGTTGAAAGGCCTGACTAAAATGATGGTTTCCTGGCTCAGATGAAGGGGTCCTCCAGGCAGTCGGCTGGATGACAGTGATCAATTACCCCTGCCTAACACACACACACCCAGGCACCCAGGCACACAGTCACATAAAGATAAAATGATATACACACATAGAAAACACACTCACTCCCTCTGTGTCGCTCCCTCGGTTGTTTACACCCTCACACACACACTCAGAGGCACAAAAGTCCATCACTCGCTCTCATCCATTATTAAACATGGAGAACTCCCATCCAGCAGTGTGGAGGTTCGGGGCAGAGTCACTGGGACTGAACGCTCTAATTAGAAGAGTGAACACAGAGATCGGCTATGGGGACAAAATGACGAAGGGAAGCTGAGAGAGAGAGATGAGGGATCCAGCTGAGGGAGAAGGAAGGGGGAGAAGGAAACTGGCACAGGAGAGAGTGCTGCAAATGAACAAATAGGAAGCTGAATTGATGAAATGGGGTGACAGATTATTGGATCAACAGGAATTGGATGTTGCTGGAGGAAGTGACTGATTCCGAGTGCTCCCCCCATTGATGTCTCTTAACTTTGAATTATTTGCTGTAGCAGCCCTGTTAGTCCTCCTGGGTTTCACTAAAGTTCATTGCTCTATTTCTGGGTTGTGTTTGTTTTATTCTTCTGTTATATTTCTTTGCTAACTCTCATGAGTGTGCTCAAGGGTCAGCTGCCTGAGGACTTGAGAGTCTGTCTTTAAACAAACAAACAGAAGTGAAGGAGTTCAAGTGTCTAAGGGTGCTTTCATACCACCAAAGTTTGGTTTGTTTGGGCTGATGTGAAAGCTCACATGGACCCTGGTGCGGACCAAAGAACCAAACTCTGATCTGAAAAAATACAGGGGGTCTCGGTTTGCTTCCAAGCAGACCAGAGTACGGTTCGGGGTGGGTGTGAAAGCTGAATATCACGACAGAAAAGCTATTGCAGAGCACGGCTAAAACTAGCTTTGCTAGCACTGTCAGCGACCGGTCAGTGTTAATTTGGACAGCACTTTAATTTAGTTTAAGTCTTTTGCTTTAAATATCTTTCAGTTTTAGATATAATTTATTCATCTAAATTGTCTTAATTTTAGTCTAGTTTTAGTTGATGAAATTTCACAACATTTTAGTCAACGAATTCTACTGTAAATTAGTCCACTAGAATATGAATTGTAAAGTGTAAGTTTTTTATGTTTCCTTGAATTTCTGTAGTCATGTTTTACACTTGGATCCCACCATCATGATGCTTAGGCTGTTATGATTGGATGTCCTTCTTAACTAATCCAACCTTTTCACTCAAGTCTCTCTCAAACATTTTAGCCTAGTTTTTATTTGTTGATGAATATGTCAGTTAATTTAGTTTCAGTTTTTGTCAAGGCACACTTGTTTTTTTTTTAAAGTTATAGTCTAGTTTTTGTCAGAGGAAAAAAAGGTTGCTGATGAAAACTATGACCAAAATAATAAGTTGACAAAATTAACCTCCTCCAGTCCTCTTAACAGGTAAACGTCTAAAAATACAGACGCAATATGTTGACATATTGCTCCAGTCAATATGCATGTGCCATCAAAAACAACATCGGCCAGAGTGTGTCAATATAACGCCGATATAATCTTAATTTCTCATAAAACAGTAAATGCTGTTCAGCATCCAAGCTGCACAGAATGATGATGTTGCGAAAGATGGCGGCCCACGTTGCTGCAGCGGCTCTGAGCTCTACTGATGCTGTGTGTATGGATTATAGGGGTGTAATGATCCATCGATCTGGATCGATACATCGATTGGTTAAGCAATGATCCAATCAAATCGATGGAAACTCAAAGCATCGATCAACATCGTCATCTTCAACGCCTTTATTTTGAAATTCTGACCGGATATCCGTTTCACTGCTTCCGCCCAATAGCGCCTCGTTCTGAAGTTCAAACTTTACAGGGCTCTCAAGTCTCACGTATTCAGCGTATGAGACACACACCTTTTCACTCTCTCTCACACCACACTCGGTATTTCTCCTGCTTTAAAATGTACTGTGTAGCGCCCACCGAGTAACACCGCTATATGCTAACGTGTAGCAACATGCTCTTAGCATCACAGAGCTAAACGGGAGCTTGACATGTCAGCCAATCAGAAAATAGCACTGCTCTATCCGGGTAAGATACGGTCGATCTGACAGCAGAGGATGCATGCTGCACACACACGACGGTAGTCATCACACGAGTACAGTAAGGTACCTCATCATTTGATTTTGCACTGATTAATGAAATTACTTATTGTATGAAAGGAAAACAGTGAGAGTTGTTCTTAGTCTTCCTTCACACCTACCATTAAACAGTGAAGCAAAGTCTAAGAACACCTGACTACTAATTAACCCAATTTTAATTTTAAACATGATTAGATCATACAGATGGTTATAATCCTCTATAACCTATCATACCCAAAGGTCAGCACATCGTTTCACATTTCAGTAATAAAACTGTCAATCTTAGAAATTGCTTTGTATTTCTTTCTTGCTTTAGGTGAAATGTAGCTGATTGTGTTCAATGAGTACATAATATCGTCTTAAATCGATCGAAGGCCCCTGAATCATATCGAATCAAAATCGAATCGTGGCAGCCTTTGTGATATCGGCAAATATCGTATCGTTGTCCAAAGAATCAAAATTGTATCGTATCGTCATGAAACTGGTGATTTACACTCCTAATGGATAATGGAGTGTATGGGGCAAAACTCACCTACACCCACAACGAGGTGTTGAATGTTGTTTTTGCCTGCAAGTCGGACATAATGACCGACTTTCAGCACCCGCACAGTATACCGCTGGACATAACAAGACCACCGTGCTCTCTGCTCGGCTACAGAAGCAGCCTCACAGACCGACACTGCAGAGCTGACCGATACCAGATCTGTCGTTTACAAAACTGACGAACTGGACCTTCTGATGGTAGGGGATCAGTTTATTTGTGACTGTTCTGTGATGATTATCACGGAAACCTGGCTTCCCCCGCTTGCCCCCGACACTGCAGTTGAGCTAATTAGCTACCTAGCTAACTATGCTATCGTTAGCATAGCTCCCACAAAATATTTTGATTTCCTGACACATATTTCCTCATGTTTACAATAAAAAGTGGTTCTACCTGCACTAAAACCTACTTCTGATACACTAATAAGGACTCTGGGACTGAAAGGCAGACGTGACAAGACAGAGTTCATAATTTATCTATATATTTACATTTTAAATAAGGCTATTTATTTAATTTTGCAGGAATTGACTGCAGTTTTGCCCACTATTTTATTTTGTACTTTAAAGTTCTTTGCTCTTGAAAGTTGCAGAGTAGAAAAATAAAAGAGGATTATGAAAAAAAAGTTGTCGCTTTCCTCTCACAATGACCTGTTTACAACTTTTTAAAAGTTGTTCTACCTGTACTATAACCTACCTCTTATTATTTTCATCAGCAAGAAGTAAAAGATAAAGAGTATCTCTTTTTAAGGTTTTATAATTAATTTCCCAGAGGTTTAATGCTTTGCATGTTTTTGTACTTGAAAATTCCTCTCTGTTGTAAAGTTAAACAAATACTTAGTGACAAAGTATTGTTAAACAGTAAAATGTTCTGCCTGTTATTCATATATTCATTGTTGTAAGTGTTTTGGGACCATTTTTAAAAAAATATTCATTTTATATATATTTTTTAATTAATCGGCCGATTAATCAGTAATCTGTATTTTTTTCTGGCAAATATCGGTATCGGCATCGGCTTCAAAAAAACCATATCGGTCGGGCCCAAGTCAGTTGCATATTTCTGGCTCTGTAATGCATCGATGGGCCGGGTGGCAGGAACAAACACCAAAACTACTGCCTCAACTAGTTGCAGGAGGCTCGATTACACAACATTTGACAGGCTTTGGTCGGCCTGACTAGATGCAATTTGAAAGCAAACCAAAGAAAGAGAAAAATCAAACAATGGTGCAACTTCAACCTGAACCGAACTGAGTCTGCTAAATTTTAGGTGTGAAAGCAACCTTACAATGTGGTTCACAAGTCATGGGTCCAAGTCAGTTATTTTGAGGTACAGGTCTTCCACAAGGGTCCTCCACATAGGTTTTCGGGCCTCCCACCAGAGATTCATGGAAGAGACATGGGAATCGAGGCAGAGAGCTGAAGACAGAGGACAAAACAATTAATAAATGATATTATTTATTCAGTAATATCATTCTTAAATTAAAGTTTATCTTCATATTAAAGATGAAGCGATCCAAGGAAAGTTTGCAAATTTGTGGCATTTTTTAAAACTGAATCGGAACAAAAGATCAGAGCTGTAGGTGTAGGTGTGACCAGGCCGTGAAAGTGTTTATTTCTGCTATAAAAATAGTATGTATGTGACTTCTTCTTTTTTTTTTTGTCTTTTTCCCCTTGTCTGCATTATCTTTCTGGCTGAGCACTGTGGCAGATGACAGCATTGGAAAGACTGTATGTATGTGACTTCTGGTGCATTTGCAGACAGCCTTTTGTGGACACGGAAAAGGCTCCAGATTTTAAAACTTCACAATAGCATCTTGATTTAGAGATGGAAGTTGTGTTATTGTTTTGACTGGGTGCCCCCTGGTGCCACTATCAGGGGGCTCCCAGTCAATTTCTTTTCTTTCTAATTTATTTGACTATTCTTACAGCCAAAAGAGTTTATAATTAAATTTCATCATCTTTTCACACATGCAAAAACTCAGAAATTACTTGAACCTGCTGCGGTTTCATAACTGAGCCCTTCTCTCCATTATCTCCTGCTCCCATAAAGCCACATATAAACACAGTCACAGCAGAGTGATTTGGCTTAATTTGACTTTTTTATATTTTCATCTTTTAATAAACAGCTTCAGGAATGTTGAGCTGAAGCCAAGAGGAGTTTGGTGCTGTGTGCTGTCTGGCAGTCGAGCCCTCCTTGGCACAAGGAGCGCTTGTTTTGTTGAGCTTCCTGCCTCGTTCTGAAGAAATGGATCAGTATGAAAACACTCCATCCACCTGCTGGAGGAGATAATGAGATAGGAGATGTGGACTCACCTGCCCATTTAAATGTTAATTTACTTTTTATTTATTTGTTTTCTCATGCTCCCTGTTTGGACTGCTTACCACAGGCATTTTTTTAAAGTTTTTGGATTTAAAACTGACCTGAAACTACCTCCTTATCCATAGAAAAGACATGAAGACAGAAATTTCAGAGTTGGAATAATTGACAGACTTCTGAAAATATTTCACTAGGGAACAAAATCCGATGCTTGTATTCCCACATTTCCCACATCCCACATTTTTGAAAACTTCCAAAATATCTCCAGGAGGTTACAACACGATCTACCAACAATCAAGAACCAAAGAATCAACAATCAAAGTCAGATTTCATAGTGGTCCTCAATTCGGGGCTTTTAGACGCCTGGCACAAGCACCACATCTCATGTGTTGAGAATCTAGAGAAAAGAAGGCTTGCTTTATTATTTTTTAGTTCCACAGGCTTTTCTAGGCCAAAATAAACTTGGAAATGAAAAATGGAGAGTCATGTTGATCTTGTTTGAGCAAAAATGTACATCTACACACAAGATAAACATAATTTGATTACATTTTTGCTATGTGCTTTTCAAAATAAAGCCTGGTTTGGCATTTCTGTGGAGAAATCTGCCTAGTTAAACACAATCCACTTGTGACAGCAATGGGCCTGTGAGTTTCCATGCCTGTGAGTCAAGCATCTGCACCACCAGACAACTTGTGATCCTGTTATGGTACGGCTAGTTTAGTTTATTTTGGATTTTTCTGGTGTTTAGACCTCTTGTTCCCCTTGTCTCTCGTATTTCCTGTTTTATTTTGAAATCCCTGTGTTCCTCGTGGTGTTTTCCTGCCTTCCCTTCACTCCCTGAGTAAGTCCTGTGTCTCCAGTTTTCTCCATTGTGTTTGTAGTTTGTGTTCCTCCTGTTTTGAAGATAGTTTCTGTTGTTTGTTGATCTTTGTAGTGATTTTCATTTGTACTTGAGTTTAGTTTCTAGTGCTGGTCTTTCTTTGTTTCACCAGTTTTATTTTGATACTTTGTTAGAGATTTTGTTTTGTACTTTGAAATACTTTTTGTCAAGGATAGTTTTTACTTTTTTGATCCCTTTTTTTTTTAGTTTAAATAAAACCTTTTTGTGTTAATCTGCATTATGGTCCTTATTCTTGTTTCTTGTTAGTTTATTTTTTTATTCATACCTGGACAGATCCTGCTCCTTGGTTCTCTATCCCTCTTTCTACCTGTGAATCCATCTGCAGAAGTTCTTCCTCTGTGTGCTCAAGTTCATAAAGAAACCCTCTCAGACCCACAACTAACAGCGCTTCGTTGTCACCCAAGTCGAATTTCTCATTTCTAGTTCAGTTGTAGTGAAGCTAGTGTTTGTTGTTTCCTCTGACTGCCTGATAGGAATGGGAATTGTTATGATTTTATTGATACCAGTTCCATTAATGATTCTGCTTATCGATCCAATTCTTTCATGAATCTCTTACCAGTTCCTTCTGATTTTCTTTGTAGAATAAGTTGACCTACATAGTTTTCAGTGGAAGCAATGTCAAACACACGGCACTCCGGATTTTCAGTGCCGTGCTCTGTAGATAAATGCTTCTGCAAGATGCCATGTCTCTGCTTACTGAAAGCTGTGGAATAAGTGTTTTTTAAGAATAATACTGACTTTTGACCACTTCTGCCTCCTGTCTGCCATGATTTTTTACTTCTCTGTCCTCTTGACTGTCTCTGATGAGAGTGCGATGTCCTTGATTTGCAAAGCATGCAGAGCAAAGTGGAAGGAATAGATGAGGGAATTGATAGGTGAAAATACCAATGATGTCGATCCTTTGAGGGAGTTGTTACTGATTCTCAACTGGAATTGGTTTTTGATGCCCATCCCTACTGCCTGACCAGCTGATGGGGAAGGGAAACGTAACCCATACCCCAACAGGGCCTCTAGCAACTCCACTTCAAACCAACTCTTTTAAGGCTTCCCAAATGCAATACTCATGAATATATGGGTAGTGAAAGCTGCAGAATCTTGTCGCTCTATTGTTGCATGTAGCAGGGGCATAGATGAGCCTATTGAGGAGGAGGTCTTGTGTTGAGAAAGAGGAGAAACAAATTTTTTGAAAGGACTTGGAAAAAAGAACCCTCTCTACAGAGCCCACTATTCTCAGAGCAATAAAGTGATGCTGCGCATGGAGAAAGAGCTGATTAAATCCTCCGAACAAAAGGATGAAAGTTTCTCTAAAAGAATAACCTCGAAGTTAAACCGTCTCCTGGCTCTTCTGTCTTGTATCTCCACCTGTCTGAGCACACTTCCTGCAGACTTTTTTCAATGCCGACCTCAGAAGCAGTAAGTGCCGGTGATTCGGGGGAGAACATGCTCATAATCAGCGCTCGGTGTCTGCCTGCTGTCACTGTAATGATCCCCGGCAGCTTCAGCGAGGTCTCCAAAAGAAGCCAAGCAGAAATATCAGGAGGGCTTTTAATGAGACAGATATTACTCTCAAATTAAAACAGCAGGCCTCTTTTTCCTCACTCTTTCTTCCCCTGTTGCTCTCTCCTATTTTCATCCTGTCACTTCACCTCTCTTTCCCCAGCCCGTGTTTCTTTCTCCTGGTTCTTGTGTGTCATTTAAATTAAGATAGCGGGTAATTAAATCTGTTTTTAATGAAAGCTAACTGCCGGAGTCTGCGCTCGCATCGATGCACAAGGGCAGGCTGAAAGTGTTTGTGTGTTTTTGTGTGTTTGTAGGTAGACATACTTGCGTAAACCATTGTGTGGGTTCTTGCAGGTGTACTCTCAGCCTTGCTACATAAAGTGCTTTGTGATCCATAAGCCTGTAGATTTAAATGTTGTTTGGAAAATCATTAATGTCTGCAGGTTTATTACAGAGAAAATATCTATGATGATGATGGAGCTTTAGTGACTCAAAAGTCTTTGACATGTCACAGTCCACACAAGCATTTGTTGTGTGGCAGTTTAGTGGTGTTATGTGGCTTAAAGTCAAAGTATTACACATAAGGTCCATAGTTGCCAGGTCTGCTCATTATTAGTGACCTTGGGCTTCTTCTTTTTTTGAAAAGTTGCTTGCAAATATTGGCAGTTGCAGGTTGTGTTTTTTGGGCTTGTTCCAGAACTGAAGTTGCTCATGTGAGCTTGTTGTGCTCCCAAACCCGACGCACACTTTACTACCAATATAAGCTCTGTTCAGAAGTTACACGAACTATTTTGTCCCGCTCTTAACACAAATGATCACACAAAAATGATGTTTCCACCAAAAAGAAATCCTATAGCCATGATTAAATGTATTTCTAATGTAGCTATTACTGTTTTCACCCTAATAAAACTGTAAGGGATCAACATAAAACTTAGATAAAAGCCTGACTATGTCTGTTTGGTTACAAAAATCAAGGTTAGACAGACTGTTTAGTGATAACAGAGTTATCAATAACAGTAGCACCTCCATTCACTTCTGTATAAAGAAAAGGATCTTCCACCTCCGGACAAAAAGATGTTGAATAAGTAAATTAAGAGACAAGCAAGAAAAAATATCACTGTGAAATTGAAGCGTAATGAAGATGAAAATCAAAACGCACTTTACATAGATTTCTCTTTAAAAATAGTAATATAGCACATTAGAAAATAAATAGCTGAATAGTTGAAAATCTGGCAACATTGACAAGGTGGCAGCTTCACAAAGTTCAGATTACATGTTCAAAAGCCACATTTGGAACTTCTCTGAATGTGTGAACAAATATGGCAGCATTCATGCAAATTCTGAAATTAAAACTAATGAAATAAATTACAGAAATGTCATATTATCAGTTACAGTAGGTGTAGGCAACTGATAACCAGCTGACAATGGACGAGAGGCGGGGTACACCCTGAACTGGTCACTAGCAAATCACAGGGCCACAAAGAGAGAGAGACAACCATCCACACTCAACACTTACATGGGTAATGTGGAGTCACTAGTTAATATAATGAGCATGTTTTTGGTCTGTGGGAGGAAGCAGGAGTGCCTGGAGTGAACCCACACATACACAGGGAGAACATGCAAACTCAACACTAAAGGCCCTGACCGACCCAGGGGTCGAACCGGCAACTGTCTTGCTGTGAGGCACATGCACTACCTGCTGTGCTACCCCAAAACAGAACACAATGATGTTCAAATCCTATTCAACTTGTATTCAATTAAATACACTACAAAAGACAATGATACCTACCAATGTTAATTTTGTTGACTAATAATTTTAGTCATAGTTTTCGTCAACAACTTTTTCTCCCCTGACAAAACTAGACTATAACTAAAAAAAACAAGTGCACATTGAGTAAAACTAAAACTAAATTAACTGACAACAATAAAACTAGACTAAAATGTCTGACAGAGACTAAATCCAATCAACCTAATTTTGTCATTTACAAAGAAGAGACAAGTTAGGAATATATCCAATCACTGCTACTTTGGTTGTGTGTAAAGGTTAGATGAGTTAAGAGGGACATCCAATCACAACTGTCTTAGCTACGTGGTGGTTGGATCCAAGTGTAAAACATCACTTCAGAAATTCAAGGAAACATAAAAAATGCCTTGCACTTTACGCTTCATATTTTAGTCAACTAAATTTACAGTAGATTTTGTCGACTAAAATGTTGTGAAATTTCGTCAACTAAAACTAGACTAAAATTAAAACAATTTAGATGGCTAAATTATGCGTAAAACTAAAAGATATTTTAGGCAAAAGGCTATGACTAAAACTAAATTAAAAAGTGCTGTCAAAATTAACACTGATATCTACAGTTCTCTCCTCTGTAGGTACATCAACCTGCATTGAACACAACCAGATTGACTCTGGGAACGTACTTTCACTGAAATCGTGACGATTTCTCAACGTTGGTCAGCTACCATATGATGATGTATGAATAGCCCTTAAAAACAAAAAAATCTCTGATGCTTTCCACTAGGGCCCAAATAATGTTGTTCAAACCTAAAAACAGGTAAATTAAACAAAACGTGATGAGACAGGAAAAGACAGCATCACGCCAGAGGACAATTTTGCTTGGAGGCAGCAGATGAGTCAGTGGACGAGGTTTTGGATAGGACGGTTGTGTCTGGCTTGTCTGCTTGTTCAGATAAAAAAAACAGAGCCAAGTGTCAGCAAGCTCACTCAGCAACACTTTGGACAGAATCACCTGCAGAGAGATCTGGATGTTAGCTGTGCAGGATGTTGGATGGATCTGTGATCCGACATCATGAGACAAAGTAACTTCCTGTTTATTTTTCTGTGATGCAAAATGCCAAATCGCTCTGATGCCAAATGTGGAAAAATGGGGCCCTTTTTCCCTTTTATTCAAATTCAACGTGAGGCATTTTGCTTCATACATTATATAACATTCCCTTTCCTCTGAAGGTTGTTTTAATCAATTAATATTTCAACTTTTGCTGCAGTTACATCATGTCTTCCTTCCTCTCTCTGTTGACCTTTTGATTTGTTTGCCTGCTGCCCCTGTTCTCTTCATCCTGCCATCTTTTTTTAACCTTCTGGGCTCAAGATTCTAGCAAAGCATGATGGGTATGGGTATGCCAAGACTTGAGGGTAATGGTGCCAGCGCTTCACCCTCTCTGCCATGATGTCCCTGTGCTGTATGTCTGTGTGTGTGTGTGTGTGTGTGCACCTGGCTCAGATAAACCCATCGACACATTTGGCATGAAGACCGTGTGTTCCCTCTCTCCCTCGTTCGTATGTTTGCATGTGTGTGTTGGTCCTGTGTGCCTCCTTGGGGGATCAGAATGAGACATGAGAAGCTAACGCCCCCCCCTCAGGCTGCTCGTGCCAATACTCCTTCATATGCATAGGGATTCAGGAAGCCAAGAGAGTGTGTGTGTGTGTGTGTGTGTGTGTGTGTGTGTGTGTGTGTGCATGTTGGTGAACATTTTCTATTTTCAATTCAATCAAATGTTGCAGCTGGTTGGTTCAAGGCCCTGACATTCAGTATATGACAATCTTGAATAGTCCCAAGTCTTGCTTTGTTTCGGTGTGTGCAGGGCTTCCTGGGTTGGGTTAAATATTAAAGTTTATGCGTGCAGTGATTGAGATTGATCGAATCTTTATCGAATCAGGCTCTGAGAGGACTAGTGATGGGAAGTTTGGCTCTTTTCAGAGAGCCGGCTCTTTCGGCTCAACTCCCAGAAAAGAGCCAGCTCTTTCAACTCCCAAACAGCTCATGATCTAGGACCTTTTGTAGCCCTATATGTTACCTTAACTTTGTAAAAATGGATAGTTTGTGTGTAGGAAGCCCTTTTATGTTCAGGGTATTATGACAATCCTTATAATTTCCTAACTTTGTCCATTTATTTTGTACAAAACCAGTCTCACTGACAACATCTTTAAACTGCAGCCAGATGCTGCTTCACTCTCGGGTCACTGATAGTTGTACTACACGACAACGTGACACACTTACACACTCTCCTAACAGCTGTCTGCTGTCTCACTCACTGCTATATCCTCATGTGATTGTCCAAATGGGCGTTATGCAGGCCGATCAAAACAATGTTCTACCATGAGCAGAGCTGGGGTTGAGCACTGCGAGAGCTAAGCAGTGAAAGGGAAAAAACTGCAAGCCGGTTCTTTTGATTCACTACCAAGCATCGGCTCTCAGAGCTGAATCTCTTGAGCATGACACATCACTAGAGGGGTTGTAAAGGGTAGAAGATTGGGGAAGGGCCGATATCTGATAGGGGAAACTAAAATTATTTTAATGAAGAATGATTTTGCCTGATGTCGGGGTCAGACTACACATTTTTTTTTTCGTCAGTAGTGACGGTCGGTGTCTCAGACTAGGCAACCACGGAGCCATAGATTCACACAGTGACTTGCCTGATGAGCATGACAGAGCAACAACAGTTATTTATTGCTGATCCTGCAGATCTGTGGGTACTGACAGGCAATCACTCACCACGTTGCATCTGCTGTTTCTTTCCAACGTTCTCTTTTTACAGCCTGGTCGTAGCTCCTGTTCAACACATCACAAGGGCAGGGAAGCTGCTTTTTCAGAGCTTTGCAAAACTTTTCATGTGTCTCGTAGCTCTCAAGGCATCAACCTTGGTTTGTTTACATCTGTGATCTTCGCACATGCAGAGCTCTCTGTGCTCTCAATGGTCAGTGTCTCTGACTTGGAAGGACAGACCGTAGGAGGCAGAACAGAAATCATGGCAGACAGGGGGAGGAAGTGATTAAAATTGTGACTTCATTTTTGACAAAAAGATGCTTCCTGCACAATGTTGAGTGGGTGTAAAACAGCAGCAACCTACAAAAGCATTCATGCAGCACAGAATATCAGGAGTGTCATGTGATTGACATTTTTGGCACTGAAAATCCTTTGTAGGCCAACTTTTTACATTAGGAAACTTAACTGTAATTCACACTTAACTGTATATATGTATGTATAGAAGCCCTTTGGAAAATATTTTAGAAGATATTACTTTTATTTATGTGTTATGCACATACTTGCATGGCAAAATGGAATATTGAAATATTTGGATCATTAAAATAACAGGTTATGGGTATGACAAATGTATAATTTGCAAAAGTTTTAAATCTGTGACGGGGTTAAAAGATGAAAGATTTATTAGGACTGATATGTTCAGGACAAAAAAAGAGATAAAAATGCTGAATGCTTAAAAATTATACAAATGTATCTGTCAAGTTTCTTAAGAGGGCATAGTTTAATTTGCCATTTATTGTATAATTTTCAGATTAAAAATGTTTTCTCCACAGTTAAAAGCCCCTTTGTATCCTTAAGCAGTACAACTTGGCTTAAATAGTAAGAAGCAGTACTTTTTTAAAAAAAAAACATATTTATTTGCTTGACAGATGCTTGAGCTGAGAAACTTTGCAGAGCTGCTCTGGGACAGGGCAAAAGTAATGTTTTTTCAAATAATTTCCCCAGAATTTCTGGCAGCACTCCTAATCAGATGATAAAGTATTATGAGATTAATTTTATTTAATTTTATTTATTTGTTTACTTGTGGTAATTGGTTAAAGGTCAAAAATGACTGGCATGCATGCATACATACAATAGATACACAAACTCCCCTTAATTTCAGTAAACATGAAAAATATATTTGCATTTCACTTTACCCCTTTGTTCTTCTTCTTAAAAAATGGACTTCTGGCCCAGTAGAACGACCTCAGAGTGTTTTCAGATTAAACTATTAAAGGTAACCCCCTCCTAAATTTATAAAGTAAGAAAAACAAACACAAAGTTGCACTTGCTCATACATTATGCATTATTTGAAAATGTAACATTAGAGATTAGTATGACTGTTCAGATCGCCATACGTTCCTAATGGAGGCGCATGAATAATTTATCTCTCTGAATGATCACATTGTCTCCTTTTAATCTGAATTCTTCTGTAAATATTTTTCTTCATAAGTCCACTCGCTGTGTTTTGCATTAAATACTCCAATAGCTGCTTTAAGTTGGCACAAAAACAAGAAAAAAAACCACGGCTAATGATAAGTCATGGAGGAGATGTGGGGCCTTTTCTTGTTCTGATTTATTGAGAAGAAACCTAGTGTATTACTTCAATTCTATAAGAACTCACAAGCGTATGCCTATAGTGCCAATAAGGCTCCTTTTTGCCTTCAGAACTGCCGTAATTCTTCATAGCACTGATTTAACAAGATGCTGGAATCATTCCTCTGAGATACTGGTCCATATTTTAAGGATATCATCACACAGATGTGCAGATTTGTCAGTTGCACATCCATGACGTGAATCTCCCATTTCACCACATCCAAAATGGGCTCTATTGAATAAAGATCTGGTGACTCTGGAAGCCACTGCAGTAAAGAGAACGTCTGACCAGTAGCTATGCCACATTTCCAAAACCATAAATCTCAATAAATCCTCTGTAAAGGAAAAATAGGTGCTCTAAAAAACAAATCACCCACCTTACAGTGAGAGCACATGTTTTAGACTGGAGCCATTTTTAAACCAGGCTGTAAAGATGTGTATTAAGGCCAAGAAAGATGTTTTTTCCTCACATACAGTCGTTGTGGTTTCAGGTTGCTGCAGCCAGCCTCAAATGGACACTCGAGGTACTGCAGGTTTTGACACTTCTGCAACAGGCTTCTATTTACAACCCAGAGGTTGCCCCTGGTCTAACCTAACAGTAATCAAGGAGGAAGCAGCTCGACAAAGGGTCAGTTGATATTAAGGGGCCCAAAGTATGCCAAGAAAGTTTCCCCCACAACTTTACACCACCACTATCAGCCTGAACAGATAAGTCAGCATGGATACATGCCGTCATGCTGTTTACACCAAATTTTGACCCTCCTTTCGTAAATATATATATAGATTTATACTTCTAATTTTTGATGAATTTTGGCTTGCTGTAAATATATTTTGTAAATAATATTATGCGGGGTACTCCTGGGATTCATCATCTGGTGGAGTGGGGGGGTCCCTAACCCTGCCCCATCCCTTACCCTAAACCTAACCTTAATTTTAGAAGCTTGCCTAAACCTAACTCTGTCTCTTCCAGAAACCGGATCAGGACCTGAAATCCTTTTAAAGACCTCCCCATTCCCCGAGATCCTATTCACAGCCCAGTTTTTATATTACTTTATTATTTTATCATACCTTTTTATTTTTTCCATTTTTCATAGCCATATTTGTTTTTTTATAGTACATCTAAAAAACAAAGAGAAGTTGGGATAAAAGAGATTTTAAACAAAAGGAGCACATGAGCCCGTGCCTGATCTGCCCACATAATGGGTCATCTCCACATAACCCCTCCTCAACCTAACATCTTATTCCGGGGTCAGACTATGTGATTTATGCAGGATTGTGGCCTGATTATGGCCTGACCTGCCAGTCTTTTGGGGTTTGGGACCATGAAAGTCAGTCGTTACATCTTGTGCAGTAGCAGGTTTGAGTTTGGTCCTGCCTAGGAAACCCTTGAGATGAGTGTGTGTGAAAACCAGGAGAAATACTCACAAGCCGTTCAGCTGTTCAGGCATCAAACAACCATGCAACGTTCAAAGTCACTTAAATTAGCTTTCTTCCTTAATCTAATGCTCTGCTTGAACTTAAGCAGCTTACCATGTTTAGATGCTCTAATTCACTGAGTTTCTACCATGTGATTGACTGACAAGCCTTTTGAGCAGTTGAACAGGTCTACCTGATAAATTGGCCAATGTATTTTATTTTTGTAATTTGCTGCAGGGGAATCAAAATTAAATCATCTGCTGTAGTTTCTTCTCAATTCTCTGTTAAGTGTGGAGAGGCGGTGTAAAGACCAGCTACAGGGGGATGCTAAGTAATAGCACATGGAAAAACAGTTGTGCCAATACCTTATGAATTATCTCAGAAGTATAACTAATCCCAATATTCAGCTCTCTCACACATTGAGGTAACAGCACTTGACCAGCCTTAAATTTAGGGAATTACATCTGTGAGGGTAAATTTCAACCAAAGTCAAGTATGTCATCTAAATATTGAAGTGGTTACAACCAAATTCAGTGATCTATGTCTCATCAGATATAGAAACTTAAGCTCATAATCACATTAACTTTAAAGTCAAAAATACATTTATCTTGTTTTTCCTCCAGGATTTCACAGCAAGAGCCGTGAAGGAACTGCTGTGCTCTGTAAAAATCTGGTTTGCAACTTCACAACATGAAGTGATTTGGCATTTTCTGAACAAGCAGCCGCCCGACTCGTCGTGCAACTGTTCCCGCTCCCAATTTAACTCGTCTAATTACATGCTTTTGGTATTTGGATTACGCCGCCGTGGCCGCTGGTGCTGCATGGTGTGTGAAGTTGGAAGCAGAGCGGGGCAACAGCGCTGGATTGGAGGCCAAAATTGAGAGAGAAAGAGGGGAGCAGGAAAACGAAGCTGGGAGAGAGAATCCAGCCTGGTTTTACCTCTATCTCCCCTCATGCAGCGCTGCGCCGCTCTCCGCCTCACTGTGTTGTTTTCTTCAGGGGATTTGGAGGTCTCTAACTCTGCCATGCAAATCCATTGTGTTTGCTACAGACTCCCCCCAATCCTGCTCTCCTGCTGCCTTTACAACCCCTCACTTTCCCTTGGTTTTACTCCACATCCCTCCTCCCTTTGCTCTCTCCAGGTTTTCCTCTGCATATTTTTCTTTCATCTTCCGTCTAATCCTGTTTGTACTATCCTCTTTTCTCTTTTCCACCAGATCACATCTTTCTCAGAGCTGCTTTGTTCCTTCATCATTTTCCTCTTTTGCTTTTTTTTGTCATTTCCCATGTTTTGTAAAGGTGATTTTTTTTTGCCTGTTTGATTCAAACTTTGGTGCATTTTGTTCAGCATGCTTATCAGAACTTTGATGCACATTGCTCAGTTATTCATTTTAGTTGGCATGTGTGAATGCTTAAATGAACTTTGTAGCCTTTCTTTGGTTATTTTGCTTGGTGTGAATGTTGTATTAAACTCTAGAACAGGGGTAGCCAACAGGGTGCCCGCGACCACCTGGTAGCCTGCAGGGAGCCTTTGAGATGCCCACTGGGACGTCCCGTTCACACCATGGCGCTTGAAATAGATAGCAATTTTTAATTTGAATTTCATGTTTTGCAAAACAATGATGCTTATATCAATATAAAAAAAATGTAATGTATGTCACATTTTAAAACTGCATATTTTCTATTCAACTTTGACCTGCAAGGGGTCAAAGTTTACATTTTTTCTGTTTAGATTAGCAGATAAATTATTAAAGACATACGTAAGTAAAATGTTCTCATGTCATTTATTAATCAATTATAATTATTGAGAAAAATCATGCAAACTAAAAGGTAAACATACAACTCATATGTAGCCTATATGAGTTGTATGTTTTTAATATTTTATGGTAAACTATAAAAATGTGCACTGTGTAGAAACATTAAATCAAATTAGTAACTTCCGATAATACTCCTCAACTTTTTGGTAGCTCTCTGGCTCAGAAAGGTTGGTGACCCCTGCTCTAGAGACCCTGTGAGTGGTTTGATTTGGGTGGTGTGAATACTCAAGTACACTATGATGGAAAGCTAATGTGGTTTGACATGGTGTGAAGGTTCCAGTTTCCTCTGGTGGGCTTTATTTAACTGTTTGGTGTGCTGTGTAAATAGTTTGTCTTATTTGAGGTGGTGTCAACTGCAGTGATGGGAAGCAACATCACTACGAATAGCGTAGTTTGTAGCTTAATTACATTTTCTAGTAGCTTTGTTGTTATCTGAATCAAATAGCTTTTCAGTCGTTTAGTTATTTTATCATCTGAATAACGTAGCGTCTAAACAAGCTGCACCTTTCCCTCATCAAAAAGCAGCAGATTGCTCTGTCATAGTCTAAAATACTTTTAAGGAAGAGTAGCTGATGTCAGCGAACACGCAGACGGTATATTTCCACATGACCATGACAACGCTGTCTAATCCTTTAACCCTCCAGTGTCCGTGCTGCAGCCAAAATTCATAAACACCGTGAGCGGGTGCACTTTCAATACTACAACTTCTAAATACAATGTATGTTTGTTTGCAGTCTTTGGTGTTGCCCCTCCTTCTTCCATCTTACATGCGTGTAGTCTGTCGTGGTTGTCAGGCAAGTCACAACATGAGTTTATGGCTCTGTGGTATCCTAATGTCATCACTGACAAAGTTATGTTGTTTGATCCTGGCATCACTCTTAATGAACCACACACCCAAAGATAAACAGGTAAGATAGTTTTAAGGACCAAGAGATAATTAAGGCTTTGCTGACTTTGGTTGGAAGCGAGGCTCCGGGATGAAACTTGAGTTGATAATCGTGTAGTGTGTGCCCTCTTTGGTTAAACTACGTGTTCAGTAGCACTTTGACCAGACTTGTTTTGTCTAACAGCTTGTTTGTTTTGTCATGGAGGGAGTACCTGCATCAATTGTGGCTCGTGTCAGAGTGTGCTTTTGTGTGATATAAATGCCCAAATTAGCTTGAATGGTTTGCTTGGTCTGGCATAAGTGTGAAAGATCACGTAAACTATGTTTCACTATTTCATTTAGTTTGATTTGGCATGGT